>JAJOOR010003890.1:0-92440 GCA_036250505.1 Solanum acaule | reverse complement strand
TAGGCCTAAGAAGTATTGGGGAGAGGTGATTAGACAAGACTTGGCTCAGCTTCGCATTACCGAAGACATGACTCTAGATAGGAAGGAGTGGAGGTCGCGTATTAAGGTTGAAGGTTAGTAGGGCTAGCGTGTTGTCCTCCCTTGCGAGGGTATGTAGTAGTCCTAGCCTTGCACTTGCAGTTCTTGTCTGTGATACCTATAGCCTTTTGGTGTTTACTGCGTTTCACTTCTCTCATTGTTTTATTGATGTTGCTGTCTCCTTGTTGATTATAACTATCTTTCTTATTGGATGTGATGTTTTACACACTGTTTTCCTTGCCTTCTACTTGGTTTTGATGTACTTGAGCTGAGGGTCTCTCGGAAACAGCCTCTCTACCTCTACGAGGTAGTGGCAAGGTCTGCGTACACTCTACCCTCCCCAGCCCCACCTAGTGAGATTTCACTGGGTATGTTGTTGTTGTTGTTGTTGTTGTTGTTGTAATATCCCTAGCAACCCAAGGTGATATGTTGTGCATAAATAACCAAACCAATAAATGAGTAACAACCCTTGAAGGCACTACTACATAAAATTTGAGTTTTCTGAGATTATGCATGTACAAATCTTACAGGCACGAATTATTAACATTTGAGTTCTAGTGATTAGGCATGTACAAACTGAGAACTGTATTCTTTGTAACAGTGCAATAAGTGTTGTTTATCCAGTAATTCTGCATCTGCTTGATGCTCTTTAATGATAACTCACTTGATATAAAAAAAAAGTTTATACGTCGAAGTTCAATAGAGATACATATAATTGAGAGAGAGAGATATACCACACACGCTAAAACTAATGCACAAGCAAAGAGCGCTCCCCCAAAGCCCTCCTGCAAACCAACAGCCACAGCTAGAGCAGTTACAGTTGATGAATGGGATGATGGCATACCACCAGATCCAACAAGTTGTTTAAGATCCCATCGTCTTTCCTTGTACCTGAAGGAAATTCCTTTTCAATGTCACATTCAAAATGCCCCTGATCTCTGACTAAATCATGTAATCCATTTGTAATATAAACAGATAACAGTAAGCAGAGATGTGGATATACAGTGTTGTCAAAAGCAAAAAGCACAAGAGAGCTCTAAGGTCTGTTGGGGCTTTAAGCGCAAATAAAGTGTTGGCTTTAATGAAAAAAGGCATAAAGGAAGAAAAAATACAAATACATATTTATGTTTAGTCCAAGAGTAATAATTTATTAGCATGAATGACAAATATATGAACAAAGAAATTGAAAAATAATTATGATAAAATGAAATATCAATTGTTGTTTAGTGTTGTCTCTTCAGAAGAGATTCATTAGCAAGGAAATTTATGCCTTAGAACCTTGACGACGACTCAACACATTTTGAGCCTCGCTTTAGGGCTTAAGCGTGCCTTTAAACCAAACTAAATATTCTGTCTAGGAAAATCATAATTCATCAAATGAACCCAGACAATAGCGTCGAAGAGACAGATAGTACAAAATTACAGAGAAAATTCAGATCCAACCAGAAAAACGTATGTTCTTAGACACTTAACCAAGCTCGTAGCATTAATCTTCACTTCATTCTACTCTCCTTTGCCTCCGGCTTGGGCATTTAGTGCCCTATCTTATCACCTTTGTCAAGTCCCTAACACTCATCTTTAGTGTGGCTGCTCTATTCCTATGATAGGGATATCTATTTTGAGATAAGTGGACGTGACGCTATTATTTATAATATATTTTTGTCATACACAGATATGTATACAAGATCCAAACTTGCCTTGTAGCAGCTGTTAAATGTCAAGATCCTCATCTAAATGCCAAATAAGGTCCTAAAGCATAAGCTAACAATCTGAATAAGAGTGAACAAATGCCATCTTTCAAAAAAAAAAAAACAAAGAGAGGGAGGAAGGAAGGATACCATGAAGTGAAGAGCTTGGTGGATTGGGCAAGAGCAAAGGCAATAAGAGCAGACATAAGAGGATAATTAGTGAAAAATGAAGATGACCCGACAGAGACCGTTGTTGTCGTTGTTGCAGAGGTTGTCATGGTAGCTGTCATCTTATTCATCATATTCTCTCTAATTTCTTGAGTTCCAAATCAAGATTCAGATTTCAAAACTATAATCCAAGATTTGGTAATAAATGAGAGCAACAACGAAAGATGGGGTGTTGTGAATTCTGCTCCTTCCTCGTTTGCGTGTGAGGAAAATGGGAACAAGAGCTATTTTGGGGTTCAGACAATGAAGAAGCCAACCACATGGTTTCATCAAAGACTTGGAAGAATATTCTTTTGCACCCCCAATTTCAATATTTCAATTTATGGAACGGTAGGTGACTTAGTAACACCAACAATACAAAACAATCCCAATAGAGATTACGTCACCATTAATCAGAGATCTCGAATTGAAATTTGAGTATGTAGAAAATTTCGTTGCGAGCTCCATTCCAAATGAGCCATGTAGTGCGCAATCTGAATTAAGTCAGAAGCTTTAATGTGGGCTTCGGACACTGAGTGGAAAATAAGAAAAAAAAATACAAAACAACGACTCCCTAAATAAATATTTACAAATAATTCATACCACATTTGTTTGTCTAAATTGGTCAAATATAGCATAAATTTGTTAAATTGATTTATATTTATTTATGTGTTTGTTAAAATAACAAATAAAATTAGTCAGAAGTTGATGTATTTCAATATTTGTAATTTTTCTACTTATAATAATAATTTTGAATTTGATCAAGTATTTTATTATTTTAGCACTACTAATTTTGTAATTCTCAATATATTTTCCTTATAACAAATTTAGAATTTTCTCTTCATTTTGTAAATGTCGTCAATTTCAGCATTTAAATTCATATTTTAGGACTCAAATATGTCCTCGAACCATGAGGACTCACCAAAAATAGTGTAAGTTGATAGAATCTTGTACTAACCGTGAAGGATGTGCATCAAGACCTATATTATAAAACAATATAGGCAGAAAAGTATGCGATCAATTCTTAAAATGCACTGCATATGAGGTAAATGCATAAAACATGACATGATAACGTGATAAGTTTGTAAAACATGTTAATGCAATGACCAAGTAAACATAACATGAAAATTGATGATCTGATTATGAAAACAGAGTACAAGGTCATGTAATATTTTAAAATTCATATCATATGTGGGAGATATTGTTAACTGATATAAACCATGTGAGCAACGATATGAACTTCAGTATACTACTCCCACATCGAAAAAAGAGTGTCCTATTTGCTTAGATAAAGACCATAAAATCTGAGCTAAGATGGATCTACTAGCTAATGTCTATCCGAGACAAAATATCATTGAAATCACTGAATTATAATCAATTCATGCATAATGAGATCAATCATGAAGATCAAACTGAAATTTAATAAGAACCCACAAGAAATCATGAAACCCTAGAATTTGGAAAGATCATAAATTATGAAATTGAGGTTTCTTTTAAACTCAATGGGTGAAGAAGGACTCATTGATGAAGTTCCAACATACCTTTATTAAAACCTATATGAATTTGGAAGAGGATACTTAAAGCTTTGGAAGCTTGATCTTGCCTTGGGAGAGAAACTTCGGAGAGAAAGTATAGATTTTTAGAGAATAAGAGGGAATTGGGTGGTTAGGAATCTTAGGAATCAATTATACTCATTTAGAGTAGGTCAACCAACCTAGTATAGGAATTAAAAGAGTGAAAAAAAACTAAAATAACCCTGACTAAAATCTGTCAGATTGATTTTAGGGGCAGTCCAAAGACCGAATAACCTTCTACAGTTGGTGAAGTGGTCCGTAAATCCAGAAGGGAAAAGTTATGAGATCCAAAGTTTCACTCTATAGACCTTTCCACGGTCTGTAGAATGTAGGACGGTCCGCGCACTTATCCGTGAAACTGAGTTACCTGATTTCTGAAGTTCCCATTTTGCGGATGTTTTTGTGGTCCATGCACCATTTCGCGGTACGCAAAAGCCCTTCTATCCTATTCAAGTCCCAAAATTTCCAACTTGTTAAACTTCCAATCTACGGATGGGTCTATGGTCTCTGAACAACTATACGTACCGTACAAGCATCCGTAAATCTTGATCATGAAAATTCCATTCTTCTGAGGTTCTCTTCACGGGAAGCATCTACGAACCTTAAAAGCCAAATGTCGTAGACTTCAACCAATTTCTGCACTTTTCAACTTTCATCTCAATTAGGCACTTCTAAGGTGTTACAGTATCCCCTTGAGAACATTCGTCCTCGAATGAGATTCAACTAGGCATGAAAAAAGTAGGAAAATATTCTACAACCCAACATGAAGTTTAAAACTAATTTCATGAACATGCATGCATATGGAAACATGAAAATAGTTAAAACAAACATAAATTCAGAAGAGTACAAGGCGGAACTAATACTTCACGCTATAACTGAACAGGAAGGAAAGAGATGTGGATACTTGGATATCATATCGGCTTTGGTCACCCAAGTAGCACCCTCAACAAACTGATTCCTCCAAATGACTTTCAAAGAAGCAACTTCCTTATTACTCAACTTACAAACTTGATGATCAAGAATCTCAATCGGGACCTGTTCATAAGATAGACTTTCCTTCACATGGACACTCTATAGGTACAACTGTAGTCCAATCACCAATGCACTTTTTCAACAACGACACATGAGACACCAGATGCATAGATGCTAAAATCTAGAGGCAAATCCAACTCATACGCCACATTACCGAAACACATCAAAACCTGATATAGGCCTATATAACGTGGGCTGAGCTTTCCTTTCTTACCAAACCTCATCACCCATTTCTTAGACAAAATTTTCAAATAAACCCAATCATCAACAATAAATTCAAGTTCTCTCCTTTTCACACCTGTATAAGATTTATGTCTACTCTGGGTCGTTCTCAACCTATCTCTAATAAGTTGAACCTTCTCCATAGCCTCATGAACTGAATCAGAGCCTATCAAAGCCACCTTACAAACTTCAAACCAATCTATCAGAGATCTACACCTCCTATCATGAAGAGGCTCAAATAGAGCTATCTGAATACTTGAGTGATAACTATTATCATAAGCAAACTCGATCAAAGATAAATGATTATCTCAATTACCCTTAAAGTCAATTACACAAGCTCTCAACATATCCTAAAAAGTGTGAATAGTCTATTAAGCTTGACCATTTGTTTGCGGGTGAAAAGTTGTGCTAAGCTTAACCTAAAAACCAAGACCTTTCTGAAACCATCTCCAGAACTGAGAAGTGTACTGTGTACCCCTATCTAAAATGATAGACAAAGTCACACTATGCAACTTAACCATCTCTTGAATGTAGAGCCTAGAATATTACTCAGCTGAATATGTGTTCTTACCAGGAAGAAAATACACTGACTTAGTCATTCGGTCTACAACCACCCAAATAGAGTCATGTTGTCGATGCATGTAGGGAAAACTTGTAATGAAGTTCATATAAAAATCTTTCCACTTCCAAGTGCGAATGCTAATTATTTTAGTTATACTACTTGGTTTCTGATGCTCAACTTTTACTTGTTGGCAATTTGGACACTTGGGAACAAATTCCACAATATCCTTCTTCATCTCATTCAACCAATAGACTTCCCATAGATCACAATACTTCTTAGCGGCTGCCGAGTGAATAGAATACTGTAAACCATGAGTTTATGATAATATTTGTTGCCTCAACTTATCAACATATGGAACACACATATTACCCCAATAAGAAAGCAAACTATCTCCCCCCGGGAAGAAAGCCTCAATAGCATTTTCAGAAACCACTTTCTTCAACTAAACTAAAGTTGGATCATTATCCTATTTTGCCTTAACATCCGACACAAGAGACGATTCTGAACCATTTTGAACAATAACTCTTTCATCCTCTAAATAAACCAATGGAACTCTATAACGAGATAGTCTGTAAACATCAAGAACCAACTTTCTTCTCCTCAATATGAGCAACATTGTTCATGGACAATCTACTAAGAACATCTGCAACCACATTTGCCTTACATGAATAGTAAAGGACTCTCCTATTATAGTCCTTCAACAACTCAAGCCATCTCTTTTTGAGAAGATTCAAATCCTTTTTTAAAACACATACTGAAGACTTTTATGATCAGTGAACCTTCCACATGAACACCATGAAGATAGTGCCTCTATATCTTCAAAGGAAAAACCATTGTTGCCAACTCTAAATTGTGAGTCGAGTAATTCTTCTCATGAACCTTAAGGTGCCTAGAAGCATATGTTATGAACTTACCATTTTGCATGAACACACAACCTAGGCCAATCCTGGAGATATTACAATACAAAACAAAACCATCTAAACCTTCCTGTAGAGTCAAAATTGGGGCTAAAGTAAGTCGTGTCTTCAACTCTTGAAAACTCTTCTCACAAGCTCTAAACAATTGAAATTTCACTTTCTTCTGAGTCAAAATAGTCAAAGGAGAAGCAATAGAGGAAAATCCTTCCACAAACCATCTATAGTAACCAGCTAAACCCAAGAAACTCCTAATATCTAAGGGAAAAAGAGGTATAGGCCAATTCTTAACTACCTCAGTCTTCTTAGAATCAATTTGAATACCTTATCCTATGACTATATGGCCAAGAAACGCTACAGACCTAAACCAAAACTCATACTGAACTTAGGAAACAATTAACCATCCTTTAAAATTCCCAAGAAAATCCTCAAATGATCGGCATGTTCATCCTCATTCTGAGAATAGATCAAGATGTCATCTATGAACATAAGTACAAACATCCAAATATTACTTGAACACACTGTTCATCAAATCCATAAAAGTTGCAGGAGCATTCGTTAGTCCAAATAACATAATAAAAAAAATCATAATGACCATAGCGAGTCTTGAAGGTTGTCTTACGAATGTCACATTCTCCGACTTTGATCTTTATAGTAGCTTGATATGAGATCTATCTTCGAAAAGAAACTAGCACCCTGAAGTTGATCAAACAATTCATCAATCCTTGGATGGGATACTTATTCTTGATTGTGACCTTGTTCAAATAATGGTAATCAATGCACATTCTAAGAGAACCATCTTTATTACAAACAAAGAGTGAAACCATTTGGTTACTGATATGTAGTGAAATTACTCCTTATTTGAATTTTTTTACTTTAGTTTTAGATCTTTATTGTTATTATGAAGACATTATGATGTGTGTTTCCCTTGTTTCATGTATATTTTATGTAGAAAAAGCATTGAGGTGATAAGAAATTAAATCGAACAAAAAAAAAAAAGAAAAATAGGATGAGGACTAAAAATTAGGCGATGGGCAAGCCTCTGATATGACAATTTCCAACAAGCTCTCAATTGACAAACCTATAGGTTGGATCAACATACAAAAGTTATATGTCGCAATTGTGATTCACATATTACAATTGCAAGTGATGCGACCCACATCCGGATATGATTAGGATTTCACTAATTTTTCATTCCTATGTTTATATAATGCAACCAATATACATGGAAAATAGATCTTTGATATATTTTGAGTAGCCTTACAATTGTAGGGTTTAGGGCATCAAAATTGAAAAAAAAATACGTCTTGATGAAAGGGTTCTACACAATCAGATGGATATATTGTTGTCACACCCCAATTTTTCAAGTCATGATAGAACCTACTACATCCTACCAGTAGGTAAGCCTAACCCCTAGCCCAAAATCAGAAACAATGAGCTATCATGTGAAAGATAAACAAGAAGAAAGAGGAATAAATAAAAATATACACAACAAGATCATCCCAAGATGTGTCATCACTCAGTAGTTGAGCATCTAGTAAGAATATGAGTACAAACCTTTAAAAATACAATATAACAAGTATAGAACTGTCTCCAAAAACAAGTCAAAACTATGACTAGCCACCATAGAGGGAGATCGACAACTTCGAACATCAGGAGCTCACACTTGTCTTTGAATCCCAAAATCTGTTTCGCATGAGATCTAAATACACCACGAAAATGCATACTATAATCTGCAAGGTACAAAAGTGCAGTATGAGTACCAATAAGTGGTACTCAATAGGCATAAGTCGTCTGAGATCCACAGATAAAGCAAGAATAAACAATAAGTAATAATGAAAGTACATTAAAAGTATCTAACAAGGACATAAAGCATGACAATATAGCCCACAAGAATGATAGAATATGATACATAAATAAAGAGACCTAGTAAAAAAACATACCTATAGGCGCAAACCAACAACCTACTCACGACAAAGTCATGCTATGAAAGTCAACTAACCAAGTTTGTGAGGACCAACATCAAGACAAGTCTAAGCCACACACCTAACTGACTATCAGCACAACACAAAAATACTTGTATATAATCAATTAATAACCTAATCGAACCCCCTAAAGTCTAGAAGGTACAAGCAACAAACATAACCTAATCGCCTCCCCATAAGATCGGAAGGTGCAAATAATAACCAATTATAATTGTGATTGGCAATGCATATGAATGCAGGTAATGTAGTAGAAACTGACTAAACCATCAACATCAAGGGTTACAAAACAAATACATACACCTATCTTCTATCCCAACAATGAGGTAGGACCCATACGACTCACTCTTTCTATTCAATAAGTCACACGGCCAAAGGGACCCAGACACGAGAAGTCCGTATACACTATCTGGTCCCAAGACATGACTTCCTAATATACATATATCCATCACATTATCGGGTCTTCTCTTTCAAGATACATGACGTACAAATTGACAAACCAATGCATGAGAGGGAGATGGCACACCGACTAATCAAGTAAAAAGCTGAGCACATTCGAATGCTTAAAAGGTTTTAAAGTAGAAAGAGAGCACATCCACAATGCCTTATTTGTCTCGAAAATCGGTTTGTCAATAAACCTAGGTGGTAAAAATCTCGTTAAAATCAATTTAAAATAGTAATAGTGTGAAAAAAATATTTCTCAAAAATAGCATTGCAAATCCAATACATGAACCAGGATCGTACCACAAAACACGTTAGCCATGAATATCCAATGCAATATATGCCATCTCCATTTTTCAAACAAGAGCAACACACGACCAGAATTATGGTACCAATACTACCACATAGCTAAGACAGAGAGAATTAACCTGGAGTTCAACTGGTCTTTGACCACAACCTCGGGCCCAATAATATACCAACAAGATCAATAATAGCATTACATGCTCACCAGTACTCAAGAAGCAATGAAATCAAGAAGATTTCAACAGTCAACAGCAGGAGAATAACTGAAGGACCAACGTCTTACCCCAAAACATACCACTCCATCTCACAACCGAGCACAACTAATGCCAACTTACTGCTACGACCAACCACTAAGATCTCAAGCACTAACTGAAGGTACACAAATCGAAATAATCCTTATCTAGAGTAACACAAAGCTATAGGGGACATTAAAATGCATTCTAAGGCATCTAAGGCATCTAAGGCACAACCTAGCCTAAGTCTTCAAGTATCAACCCCAAGGAGAATATTTACGCCAACTATACCATAAGCAAGGCTACTAGCCTAAAATAAGGATCTCGCCACCCAAGATAAGACAAAAGCTCCTATAATAATCAAATAAATAGAAATAATGGAAGGAATTCTAAATCTCAACAAGTTAAATACTACTTCACATGCAATTTATATTAATCATTATCTAATAAAGCTCAATCAAAGGAAGATAGACCGTAGCCTACCTCGAAATCGATCACACATGCTCTGAATGCATTGCATTTGAGCTCCTCTTGCCTGAAACACCACTTAACATTGCCACACTATCATAATATCAATCATAGCGTTAATACATATGTTTAGACACTAAAATCACAATAATATGAGACAAACCAAAAATTGGGTCAAAATAAGAATGCGGAACCCACATTGTGAATCTCAAAATTGACTCCGTCAAAAAGTCCTAATCGACTTAGTGAGCTTGTGTACCAAAATGGGATACAATTCAATTCTCGGAATAGAAGAAATCATCACATGCAAGAAAAGCTACAAAAACCACCATTAAAGAACCTTGGGCAACCTCTTTGGAGCACAAATTACCTCAAATTGGTAGCCCATGTGCTTCCCTGATCACTCCAATACGTAGTCACGTCGGTTATGGAAAATATGCAGCTTAAATCACCAAAAATAGATGCTTAGAGCTCTCACAATTGCCTTTTCAAAACACGGAAGAAGGCTGAAATTCGGGATTTATAAATCAGCAGTTTCGTTGCTAAAAGCCCATTTTTCGTCGCTAAAAGTCTACACCAGTAAAACTAGATTTTGCTATTTTTCAAAGTCTCTGAACGGATCCTCGGGATTAGTTCGGGGTCCAATAAAAATAAATCAGATATGTTACCCCACTAAATTTGATATTTCGGACTCAATGCAAATGTAGAAACTTCCAACCCTGATCGTCTCGATGAAAAGTTTGTCCACACCCAAGCTCCATTTGAAGCCAAGTTCCACAAGGGGTTTGAAACGATCCAAGATGCCTCGTGATCCTCACCAAAGGTTCTTCTTGACCAAACTCGATGTTCCAAAGCCAATGGGATATTCAGAATTCCATACTGAGGCTATCTAATGTAAGTTTTGATCAAAATCAACCATTTAAATTTCAGAAGCTCCAAAACATGAAAGCTTGCACAAAACTCCAACCAACGACCAAGTGACCAAACTATCAGTCCTTGCAAGTCATATGGTCTCTACATGAAAGCTCTAAACAATGGAAATATTGAAAAATGACCTGAAGGCATGAAAATATGACAGTACTAGGTTTGCATGCTCCTCTAGACCTCCTGACACCCTCGGAGTGGACAACGCCAACTTAGAACTCAGGCTAAGAGGAAAATTCTCAATTTCACTTCAAAACTCCAAATACTTCTCCAATTCCTCTTTGGGACTTTAGCTCAGGCCCAACTAAATTGAACTTGTCCGAAAGTACCTGATTCATCTATGATACACTAATACCATAGTGAAACCATTTAATTGAGAAAACACACTACAATGACGGATGCAACCCAACTCACAAATCAAAATACCTGCCTTATGCTTCAAGTGCAATATCTACTAGTCATTAGGAGCATCCTATTGGTCCTTAGCTATACTAAAAATCTCCAACATCATCTGAATCCCACCTACACTCCCTCACAACACAAATCTTGAAAGAATGAAATGCTCCACTTGAACAAATTGGAATGACAACAACAAAAATGAGGATCAGCCTAGGGCAGGGTTCAACATCCAATCCCCACTCCTAAAACTAACAATCCAAGACGAAACACAACCTTCAGAAACTAAGCACTCTTCTCCAAAGGACGATCATCTCACGAACGACAAGGCTACACTAAGCCAGCTTGAGAGACCTCCTTTTACCAAGGAAATTTCTGGACAACCAACACTATGTGACCAAAACCCATTCTGCCACCAAAAATCTGAGCCAACTAGTCTAATCCAAGGGAAACTAAGCATGTAGGTTGCATATAAACATAGTCAACTGATCGGTAATGTCCCAAGGGTACCAACTCCCATGAATGAACTCTATAAGCTACCCAATATGACAAAGGTGAACCTTACATCCTAAAAAAAAAATACAAAATCACAGATCCCATGAATTATTTTAACCCCCTTATGTAGATGAACCTTCTAAGAATTTTTTCCATTCTTCAACAAAGGGTGAAGTCTTAAGTCACCAATGAACACCGCCACTCCGAATCCAAATCACAACCCCATTCTCGAGAGCTGTCAAAACAACCAGTGAGGAACGACGACAATAACAAGGTGCAACAAGAGATTACATCTCTAAAACCCACCGAGCCATAACCAAGCACTAATACAACTAGAAACGGACGGATCAAATAGATCAAACGAGTGAATCACAACTTTGCAGCCGAGAATAAGATTCAGGACAAGGAAAGAATCGGCCAACTTGGACTACCATAACACCACAAAAGGCCATACTACCCTTCACACAACTTTGACAAGCATCAATCTCCCAACTACTGCTCTAAAAGGATGGGATGCAAAAAAGGTAACCTTTTAAGCTGCCTAGGTCCAATAGCATAACATATTTCAAATCGGGTAAAATTGGTCGAGCCACCTATCAAACAAGGGTCAACATCACTAAAAAAGCATACAGTAAAGGTTGAAAAAGGAAACCAACTATTTAGACAATACTATCACAACATTGCCACCAAGACAAAGGTATTAGGAGTTACTCCACTACTACTCCCTACCAGAGAAATATGACCTAGTTGATTCACTACTAAAAAACTCAACTACGTGAGATAGAACACACACACATAATCTATAATAAGGGTGTCACGACACTCAAAAGACTAACATCAAGAAAGAAGGCATACAAGGGTATGAAAACCCCAAATCCACACAAATAAGGGATATAACAATAAAATTACATCAATAAAAGGATACCTGGTGCCTCATCCTCCAACTAGCCTGTGAAAGAAAAAAACGGATCATTTCCGACCTCAACCTTATTACTTGCAGTACCACTGATAACACTAAGGGTACTCCCTCTAACTGAAGGTGTCGTCAACCCATGAGCTTAGCCTAACTGGACATATAACACTGTCCCTCACCGAGGACACGCTCTAGACCGATAACCAAACTCTCCACACATATAACAAGCTCTAACAACCCTAGCGTGGGGAGTAACATATGTTAGTAATGTGTGGATGGTCAACTTCCAGTTGGGGAAACCCTTGGAGTGGTAGTCAATTTCTCCATAATCATAGCAATTCCTACAGTCTAAAGCCCAATGTAAAGAACACGATGAGCTACCCTTTCTACCTTTGCCAAAATCAGGACCACCCCTAGCCTACTACACCGAGACCTTATGATAATCTCTAACATAATGGCCCAACTGTCCAAACTCATAGCAACCATCACCAA
Organism: Solanum acaule; assembly: GCA_036250505.1. Taxonomy (NCBI): domain Eukaryota; kingdom Viridiplantae; phylum Streptophyta; class Magnoliopsida; order Solanales; family Solanaceae; genus Solanum; species Solanum acaule. The sequence goes on along the minus strand of JAJOOR010003890.1, from coordinate 79,516 downwards.
GAGAAACCTAGTTAAAAGATCTAGCTTGAATAAAACAAACTCCAACACCTGAAGTCCCAAAATGCGCACCCTGAGAAGTTGACCTAAACACTGTTTACTATAGGTACCACAACCTACCTTAGAACCCCAGGAACCTAGGTGCTACCGCCATAGGCTTGATAGGTCAAGAAGAAAGATAACCCTCACATAGATGATACCCACCTCAAAGTGGAATGTTGTCACAATTGTACTGATGGGGAGGCCTCATAAAATTATCTTCATGAGTTTCAAATCACATATTCTCCATATCCCTGGCATGACTAACAACCTGGGGAAAGGTAGACCCAAATGTTATCAACCGTTCTGATTCCAATCGGAGTGGCAAAGACAACCCCTGACAAACCCTAATTAGCTCAAATCCTGATCCATAGGGAATAATGTGGTAGTATGCCTAGCCCACTCGATAAATGTCAATACATACTCATAAATGGACAAAGAGCTCTATTGAGGATGAGTCGACCCAACTCTGGTATGAGAAACACCCGCAACACTAAGAACCACACCTTCTTGTGGTGTACCCTTGAAGGGACTTGGGTCTCCTAAGATCAAATCTCAAGAAGTCGAGGTACCAACAACCGTGTCAGAGCCTAGGATGCCCCCAAACTCTCTATCTAGTGAAAAACATCTCCGACCTCAAGGTTTGTGCCTAGCTGAGGTTCTTTAGCCTAAGTAAGTGCTGAAACTCTAGTAGAATGTGTTGATGCTCCATCCATGTCCATCAAATTCCTTGTGATGTCAATCTAAGAGAGATTTAATTTCAAAAAGCAATTTTAGAGGTTAATCAAAGAAAAATCACACGATAAGAGGTCAAAATGGAAATTTCTAAGAATCCCTTATATCCTCTCAAAGATAGTATACAAACGTCTCTGCACCGATCTGTAGGACTCCTCTAGGCACTTGCTCACATACCAACGATACCTAGAGCTATGAAACAAATCTGTCATGACCCAATTTCTCAGGTCATGATAATACCTACTACATCCCACTAGTAGGTAAGCCTAACCTATAGACCATAACCATAAGCAATGGGATATCACGTGGAAGATAAAAAAGAAGAAACAAGAGACAAAAATCAATGAGAAAAAAGAGAAATAAATAAAAAATATACACAACAAGACAATTCAAAGACTTGACATCAGTTGATAGTCGAGCATCTAGTCAAACTACGAGTACAAGGCTTTACAAATACAATATAACAAGTACAAAGTTTTCTCCTAAAATAAGTGAAGACTAGTCCTAGCCACTATAGAGGGAGATTGACAACTTTGAATATCAAGACCTCACCCTAGTCTTTGAATTCTAAAAGGTTCTCCACACGAGATCCAAATCAACAGTGAGTACTCATACAATGATCTTTGGGGTGCAAAATTATAGTATGAGTACAGAAAAATGATACTTAGTAGGGATAAGCTGACTGAGCTCCAAAGAAAAAACAAATATACATAATAAGTAAATAAGGAAATTATAGTAAAAGTATCTGCATGACAATATAGACAACAAGAATTACAAAATAAGATACACTGAGTAAGAGATCAAATCAAAGAACATACCTGCAGATGCAAACCCAAAAACCTACTCATGACGGAGTTATACTATGAAAGTCAACTAACTAAGTTAGGGAGGACCAACATCAAGGCAAGTCTAAGACACACACCTAATCGCCTATCAACAAAACACAAGAATACATAAATATAAACAAAAAATGACCTAACCAGAACACCATAAGCCTAAAAGGTACATGTAGTAAATATAACCCAACAAAGGAGAAACTGATGAGTGGTAGATTTGCACTCAATTGAGGCATATTTGGCTCAATAATTTTTTCCTCAATGCCTAATTTTGTCCTGTTCTAATGATGTTTTGATTATTTACAACTATGAAGGCAAATGGACAAAGCAAAGATGAATGTTTGAAAGAATGGCCAAAATGTGAAAAGAACTGTAAAATTTACATTGATGATCACCAAGCAAGAAAGACGGATCGCCTAGTGAGCATGACCTCGCCCAAAGTGACAGTGCACAAAACTTGTATTTATTGAGACAGGTCGGCGAACTCAAAAAGAAAAAGTCACTCGCCGAATGAGAAAAGTGACCTTGCTGATTATCAGTGAAAACGATGGTGTAAGGAGAAAATTGAAGGCTCGAAAGGTGAATTAAGGTTGTACTCGATGATACGCTGAATGTGAAAGATATACTTGAACAAGCCCGCTGACTAACTTAAAACACCTAAATCCAAGAGAAGGTGAGCTGAAGCATGATTGGCAATTTACCGAATGATCTCGACGAGCCCAACTAACATCCCCTAAAGGGCAATGTCTTGAGTTTTCGAGCCAAATTTTGGGAAACTATAAATAGCCCAAAGGAGAGAGAAAAAATTCTTTCTGGGTGAGAGTTCATAATTTTTTGTTCTTGAGAGTGAGAGAGAAACACTTTACTTTGGGATGAACACTTTCTACTCTTTGGGTTTTTTCAACTTTATTCTTTAATTTTACAAATTGAAGTTGAATCCAATGTGGGTTTACTTGTAATTTCTTAATTTCATGTTATCCATGACTGCTTTAATGGAAGGCATATTTTCTTTACCTTTTGTAATGGGTGGCTAAAAACCCCAAGATCTAGGGTTGCAATTATGGGGTTGAGTGTTTATTTAATATAGTGGGTATTGTGTTATGCTCTATTTTGCTGTTGTTCAAAGATGAATTTGGACTAATTAGCATGAGCTTAATTTATGGGTTAAGGTTGAAAACTTAATTTCTACTTTTGATCTCCGGTCGATACTCGTACGAGATTGATTGGAGTAGGCAATTAGTCCGATAGTAGTAATTTAGGTTTGATATCTATAACTTGCTTGAAAATAGAGGTTATGTGTCAGATTTATTTACCCTACTTCTGCATCGAATGAGAGAGAAGAGTAAGGTAGCAGGTTGTTTGGTATAGTAGATAGATGAGTCCGAAAAGAGATTCTATGCAAATATTTTTTTGAGATCGAAAAAAGATTAGTGTTATTGGAGATGAATTATGAATGTCATCACTATAGAGCATATGTGACATCGATTTCCAATTCCCGCACCCGTAGATTGTTAGTTAACTCTTGAATTCTCTAAAATCTTAGTTTAATTGTGACAAATGATAATCAAATCTTCTTATTAAATTGGTGGAATAATCCACCCACTTGCTTTTACCATTGCAAATGAATGAGTTTACCATCCTAATTTCTTCATAGAATTTTCTATGAGATATCATTCTCGTTGGATCCTACCCCGATTTTTAGTTGAGTATTTTTATTAACTACGACCGCTGTCCCTTTTAATTGGTTTTAAGGAGGACATTTGTGAGTTATCAAAAATGGCGCCACCACCGGGGAATGGTGTTTGAGAATCCAATTTGAGGAATTAGTTTGTAAATTTATTTAGTTGTGGTAGATTATTATTTTGTGTTGTTGTTGGCTAATTTGCAGGTTTAATAGAATGAGTGACCATGGTAGTGACAATGATAGTCACTATGGTCAAAATGACAACATGGGCAATTTGAATGATATGCATGTGAATATACCTCTTACAGCCGGGAGGTCTGTGTTTCATATAATTAGAACAATGCTACAATTTCTCCAACTAAAGGAAAGTTTTGGAGGTCTAGTTCATGAGGATCCCCATGAACACCTTGGAATATTGTGGAGGTATGTGGACCATTTCAAGAACATCTATCAAGAGTCCGTAAGGTTGAGGTTATTCTTGTTCTCTTTAACAGGTGAAGCTACAAGATGGTAGGCAGAATTGCCAAATGATTCTATCACTTTGTGGGATGAGTTGAATGATGCTTTCTTGGAGAGATTCTTTCCACCCTCGAAGATGGTTAATATTCAAACCCAGATAAATAATTTCAAGCGCATTGGAGGTGAATCTTTATATGAAACTTGGTTGAGGTTCAAGAAACTACTTTGCAGTGTCTAACACATGGTGGGTCTGGGCCAGTTCTGTACTGCTTCTATATTTTGAGAATCCACTCAGATTCCTTTGCTAGATACCACATGACCAAGGAAAGGGACCAAATGTAACCATAATTCAGATTTGCTGAACTTAGCGAATAACTTGCGATCTTTGAGAGTCTGCAGAATAACTCTCAGATGAGTCGCATGCTCCTCCTCACTCCAAGAGTAAATGAGGATATCATCAATAAAGACGATAACGAACAAGTCCAAATCCTATTTGAACACCCTGTTCATTAAGTCCATGAAAGCTGGTAGAGCATTTGTTAGTCCAAAAGACATAACTACAAATTCATAATGACTATACCGAGTCCTGAAAGCTATCTTCAGAATGCCACTATCTATGACTCTGAGCTGATGATAGCCGGATCTGAGGTCTATCTTCAAAAATAACTAGCACCCTGAAGTTAGTCAAACAAGTCATAAATCCTGGGGATAGGATACTTATTCTTGATGGTGACTTTGTTCAACTAACGATAGTCAATGTACACTCTAAGAGAATCGTCTTTCTTTTTCACGAACAACACTAGAGCACCCAATAGAGAGATACTGGTCTGATAAACCCTTATCTAGAAGGTCTTTAAGTTGTTCTTTCAATTCCTTGAGCTCGGCTGGAGCCATTCAGTAAGGAGGAATCGAAATAGGCTGGGTATCTCGAAGGAGATCAATTCCAAAGTCGATTTCCCTTTTGGGAGGGACTTCGAGAAGATCTTCTGGGAACATTTTTGGAAACTCTTTTACCACTCGGATTGACTCAAGAGTTGGGGTTTCATAGTTTTAATCCTTAACCCGAACAAGATGATAGACATACCCTTTGTAAATCATCTTCCTGGCCTTAAGGTAAGAGATGAATCGACCCATAGGCACTGAGATACTACCTTTCCATTCTAAGACTAGCTCATTTGGAAACTAAAACTGAACGATCCTAGTTCTACAATCGACTGAGGTATAACAGGAATGTAACCAATCCATGCCTATAATGATATCGAAATCTACCATTTCTAACTCTACAAGCTTTGCTGAGGTGAATTTCTGAGAGACTGTGACAGGGCAATTTCTGTATACTCGTCTAGCTATAACGGGGTCACCAGTTGGAGTAGAGACTGAAAAGGGTTCTGAGAGTTTCTGGACTGACACCAAAATTTACTGCTATATAGGGAGTTACAAAAGAAAGAGTATCGTCTGGATCGAACAACTTATAAACATCTAAATGAAAGACTCGTAACGTACCTGTGACTACATCAGGAGAATATTCCTGGTCCTAGTGAGCCTGGAAAGAATACAACCTGTTCTGGCATTGATCGCCACCTGTACTAGATGAAACACCCTATTGAGTTGGGGGACCTGTTGGTGCGGCTGGAGCTGTAAAATGAGCCCTATTGTTGTTATCTCCTTGCCCCTGCCTGGCAGAATGGCAATCCTTCAACCTATGGCCGAACTGACCACACCCAAAGCAGCCTTCCTTGCCTGTAAGAGACTCGCCGCAATGGTTCTTACCACACTTTGGACAAGTCGGGAAAGTCATGTCACCTGAAGTACTCCCTTGAGACTTAGAGCTTGATGTCCTACTTTACTGATCTCGTTGAAACCTAGGGGATGGACAACTAGCTAATGAAGGTGCTGGGGCGGTAGATTTCTACCGAAACTGTGAGCGATTTCCACTGCCTGATTTCTTCTGAGAGTACTCATAGTTTCCTGTTCTAGCCTTCTTATTGTCCTTAGCCATTTCCCTAAGCTTATATCCCTCAACCTGCTGAGAATGAGTCATAAGCCTAGAGATATCCATATTCCCTAACATCATAGCATTCCTGCACTCGGTCTTTCCTAAATTGGATACCCTAAACAAGAACTTGCTCATTTGTGCCCTCGAATCACCAACCATATATGGAGCATACCTGGAGAGTTGATGGAACTTCAACCCATATTCTTGGACTGACATTGAACCCTACTACAAGTTCATAAACTCTTGCGCCTTAGCTTTTGTCAACTCCCTCGAGAAAAAACTATCCAAAAAAGCTCTGGTAAAACACTCCTAAGTCACAGGAGTTGTCCTTCCACTGCGTGAACCATATGTGAGCCACATCCTTAAGCTAGTAAAATGCCAACTCCACCCTATCATTACCAGTCACTTGTATTACCCCAAAAATCTTCTTGACCTCATCATAGAGTTCTGTGGGTCCTCACCAACCTACGACCCTAGAAACTCAGGCGGATTCATGTAAAAAAATCTCAAACCCTAGATGCCGTTGATCCACCGTTTGTGTTAGTAGGTATAGGGACCTACTGATTATTTTGGTTGGCTACACTCTGAGCCATGAGCTGGATCGCATTCTGAAATTCTGCATTTGTAACCTCATGGTTCGGGACTAGAGGAACTGCATTAGCGTTGCATGCATTAGCATTCCCTGCATAAGCTCTACAAGGAGACATGATCTGAGACGTATAACAATGAATAAGAAACGAGAAGTTGGATCAAACCCACGCACGATAAGAATAACAAAGAAAGTGAAGTTTTTATTTAAACATTTTGTAGCCTCCCTCTCATAGATGTGGTGCACATCACACCCATGAAAGAGACTCTACTTTGTGCAGCTTTTAGACATCCTAGGACTCTTAAACCTAATGCTCTGATACCAAGTTTGTCACGCCCCGAGGCTACCCGCTAGACGTAACACGGGACCTAGGATCACGAGTGACCCCAAGCTAACCTTGTTTCTGGAATATCATAAGCATACTATAAAAGTTACTGAATAAAACATGTACTATGCGGAAGCTAAAACAATGAATAACTACAAGTGGGGAGAACCCAACAAATCTAAATTTATAAAACATACTAAGAGTTTAGTGATACTAAACAACCACTCAAAACTAAAGCTGAATCTACTACTATGTTTGAAAAAGCCTCTAACTGAGTTGAGTTGCTGGGACATGCCCTTTAGCTAACTCTAATAAAACTGAAATTGAAAGTAAAGACTAAAATGAAATCATGTTGATTGCCCATGAAAAATGAGGACTCACTACTGAAGCTGCTGAATACGGACCGAAAGTCGATCTAAGCGTGATCTGGATGCTGAATACCTGAACTTACATTATGAAATGATGTAGCGCAGAGTATGTGTCAGTACTTAGAATGTACTGAGCATGTAGGAAATAGATAATATCTGGACAAAATATATAGATTGAACAAAGCATAACTGAGTAATGATATAATTTGAACAAAATATAAATGCTGAAATATTACTGAAAATTGAGCTAAATGCAATGACCATGTACTAATCATGAACATAACATGCTGAGACTGAATACTGAAGTATAAACTGAATACCTGGTCAAATACACAAGAGTCTGACTGTGGGAGCTACTATTAACCGACATAAAGCCATGTGAGCTAAACGTGAAGTCTGATGTATACGCCCCATTGAGAGGACCTAATATACCTTACCAAAGGTATAAAGGCATGACTGGCGTGATCACTTAATCTGATGCCCAACAGAGGGGACTTATAATCCTATGGGGGCACATAGTTCTAGGACTATGAGGGTATCTGAACCCTAGTCCAACTCGGTGATAAGTCTACTCCCAACTGAATATGTATATGACTGAAATGTAACTGAAATACTAAATAGCTCAAAATACTAGCATGCTAATCAAGAATGCAACATTTATGTACTGACAATGTGACATTCGAAATCTGGAGCATGATTATCTGTTAAACTGACCTAGCAAGTATAATTCATGAACTAAAAGAATTTATACAACTAGGGTTCTGAGTTTTATGCAAGGAACTACACAAACTTTTCGAGAAACAAGCTAATTTGATTTAGGATACTACAACAGCTAAATCACAACAATTATCTAAGGTCTTTGGAACCCTAGGTCTAAACAAATATCAAGGATCTGACTGAATTCTAGGGACCTAGTGGATGAAAGGAACCCACTAGTGAAATCCCACATACCTGGTGACAAATTTCACAGAGAAATCCTTTGATTTCGGGGTTGAACTTTGAAGAACACTGCTGCTTGTCCTTGGAAAACTAACGCCTGTTTCTTCTCCTTTTCCTCTATGTTTTGGTGAATAATTGTTTAGGGTAGGTTCTCACTATAATATTAAGCATAAACTGAGTAAAATGACGTAGTTTAAATTCCCAATGCATAGGGGGAAACACCAAAACGACCCTGACTTAAAAGCTGGTGAGGCCATCGATGGACCGTGGACCGACCGACGGTCCATCCTCGCAGGTCGTCATTTGGAGTCTGAGGCTAGATGTAGGGATCACGATCAATAGATCCTGGTCCCACCTACAATCCTTAGGTCATGTCGTGGGTCGTGATTTCCTGGAGATTCTTGGTGGCCAACCTACGGACCATACCTACGGTCCGTGGTCCAAACCATGGGCCGTGGTTTGGCCTCCGTCGGTGGAACCTGCAAGTTCTGAAAATCTACTATTGGCTCTTTCTTGAATCCGGGATGTTACAAAACTCACTTTCTCAAGTTGAGTCTTAAGTACACAATAGATACAACTATCAATCAATCATTGTACTCTAGTACCTCTTTCTCAAGCAAGCATAGAGAGCTAAGCTAGAACAGAATTTGCAACTTCAGTTCATCAATTAAAACATGAACAAACAATTGAACCCATGTCAAAACAACAATAAATTCAGCTATTAATAATACCCATTAGCTAATTAATGCATTCGACTACATGATCACACCCCTAAAGTAGAGGGTTTTAGCCAAACATAGCAAAAAGTAAGAAATTGTTACCAAATAGATTTTCCATCCAAATTGTTAACAATCTGCAATACCCAAAGCCAAAATTAAAGCTAGAATCCTAAGATCATGGAGAAGAGAATAGTGCTACACATGAAGAACTGTATCAACAATATACCAAGTTCAGTAATTCCCCTGATGAAGGCTCGCGATTCGTTCAAAACCCGTGAACGCAAATAAACTATGCTACCTAATCAAAATTGACATTTGAGACGCAATGGAAATGACAAAACCACCGATGGAGATAGTTTCATTAGAAAGTTGACCCAAGTCGACACTTGCAAGGTAAACCCAAAAACAAAATGACAAATGCCACAAAATCATGGCGAATACCTCAGGATTGGATCTAAAGGTTGTTTGACTCTAAATCAGACATTCTAGAGCTAAGCACAATGATGAATTCTCATTCGAGTATGTTTACCACGAATGTTGACCGAAGTCAAACCTTGGCAAAAATTTGAAAGTCAAATGCTTAACGAAACAAACTCAACATGAAAGCCTCAAAACAAAAACTAATCCCACTAGAGAAAAATGGACCTTCCGACCAAATGGAAGTGTCAAAAATCTCATATGACATAAGATTTTATAGATGTTGACTAAAGTCAACTCTTTCACTTCAAAGGCCTCCAAAAAGGGAGCACTCGCTCAAAACTGTTCCGATCACCTCGGGAAGCATGTCACAAAATCCAACAACACATAAAAGCTATAAGCAAGCTATGAGAGATATTGTCTACAGTTTAAATGATCAAGAGGTATTTGTTTTTGGAATATATGACAAAGACGAGACAATGATTTTAGAAATTTTGAGTAACATAGGCCGCCGGAAATATTTATTGACTTTCTTGATACTTTGATAAAATTGGCTGAATTTTTGTTGAAAAAAATTATTTAATGATTTGGAACACCTCGTAACTTTACTCTTAGAATCTGAATCATTCGTTGTAAGTTTCTACGCTTGAATCAGGTTATATCCTAATTGTCTTATGTGTTAAGGTTCATTCCTATGAAGGGAAAGTGCATTGGAAGTGGTTTAGGATCATAAGAGACCTCTAGTACTATGTTGAGTTGAAAACCTTCATACCAGCTATGCTTTTCATATTAGTTCATGCAAGTGTCAACTTTAAATGACCATGTATATCAACCTATAATTAATTAGATGGACCATGACCTATCAAATTAAAGTTGTATGAGTCTTCTGTCCAACACTAACAAGTTTGCATTATTTAGAGTTTTGAGTAAATTGTTATGACCGTTTTACCAGACACTACGCAAATAGTGTTTTCAGAATCTGCAACTATGAACTCCATTTACGAGTTATAAATGGAAGTAAGACCCGTAGTTTTCAGTCATAAAACCAACTTTTGAAATTCATATTTTAAGGTTTGATTCCTACAATCCCAATTACGTATCATAAAACCATCTATTTGTCGTACTTTAGGTCCGTTAAATGAAGTTATGGAACTTGTCTTTAGGCCTGATTTCCAATGATATGAATACAAGTTGTAAACCCAATTATGGTAATAATTTGGGTCTGTAGAATGAACTTCATAAAGTCAATTTGAAGCATTATTTTTAACGAATCCACTTACGAGTCGTAAACCAATCTACGATTCATCATGTCAATTCGTAGATTAATCCTTAGAAACTCCAAATTATAGCCCGTAAACCCAAGTACAAAAGATTTACCATTGGGAAATATGATAAAATTATCATGATCCCTCCATCCATAATCAAAATTATAGAATTAGGTGCTAGAAGTGAAGAACTTCTTGATTAGGAGTGCACAAATTGACTATTAGGTATCCAAAACTCATAAAAGAAATGATCGGAATTTGCTTCAAGTAGGATATTAAGGGAATAACACAAACCATACCTAGAAGTTTTTTATTTCCAATATCAAACAAGTAAGCTTCAATATTCGAGCCTCGTTAATGGAAAAGATCTTAATAGAGAGTGCCATTAGTTTTAATGGGCTTTAAAAAAAATTGATTACTGTGAGCCTAAAAAATATAGCAGCATCGAGTGGAGACCAAGATAATAACTGACTATTTCATGAACACACAGATAATTTCAAACATAACAAACAAAAAAATTGGAAACAAGAAGATCAATTTAAGTCTTTCCTACTATTCTTGATAGAATCAAAGAAGATGCCAACTTTTGCAACATGTTCTAGTCAAACATTTGACTTTATTAAAACAAAGCTTCATCCAAGCTAATAAGCAAAGATTGATGTGATGTAATAACTAAAGAGAATCTATATTACAAATTGTGAAAGAGAAATACACTCTATGAGCATAGCATTTCCAGCATCATTCTAAACTTAAGGGGTTCACAGGTTCTGACTTGTATCAACAGGCAACTTGTAGTACATAAAAGAAAAATAGATTTAAAATTTATCCACTAAATCAGTCTTTTATATACATAAAATAATATTTGTGCTTAAATTTCAAATGAATCAAGGTGACTTTAGAAAATTATTTCAAATCATATCGGTCATATCATAAAAGAATTAAGAAGCACTAAAATTTCTCAATATATTAGTAACAATAATAAATGCAAGATCTCAATCTCCAATAAGTTGAGTCGACAATTTGAAATTATCACTAATCATATTGCTTTATTTAAATTCATATGAAATTAATATTAGCATAATAATATAATTTTTTTTTATAGATATTGAGGTGAGTAAGGAGGGTTATAGCTTGAGACTTTTCCCCCACCCTCCATGCTCACCCTCACCCTTTAGAGATTTGGGCATAAACAAATAAATTCAAAAAAGGTGTTAAGAGGCAGCAAATTCTTTTGAAGTTGGATAATTGAAAAAAAAATCTAAGATAAATGCATCTGCAATATTGTCCTTCCATATCGAATCACAAATAAGTTGAGTTGATTATATGAAACCATCACTCATCATATCATTTTATATAAACTAAAAAGTGAAACCATTATGCATGTGTTTATCAATATTTCAAAATTTATTGTTCATATAATAGAGCCATCGATATGACTTTTCTCTCTCTTAGAGTTAATAGGAATTTAGAAGAAAAAAAAGTAAACAAAAATTTGCAATAATTACTCTAAACTTTAATAACGGCTAGCATCTATGACTCTTGTTACCTACATGACTCTTGTTACTTGTAGGACTCTTTTATTTTGATTTTATATTAATATACTTATCAATTTTTTTTTTTATCTTGAGAAGTGTAATTACGTAGGTTTCTCTAAGTTGTTATTTTGTTCTCTGACTTGTATGTAATACATTGACAATATAAGGGCGAACACAGTAATCAATACACATCAGTTCATCTGCGCCCAGTTCTTCTCTTTCCCTTTATGGTATTCAGAGATCTATTGCTTTAACAAAATTGATCCTTTTTTCCCTCCTGGCCCACAAACCTCAATACAAAAATGGCCCCCAATACAAGTGTTGTCATTGCCGACAACGTCACCAGTTCAAAGACTGTTTTCCAGTTCAATCTGGTTAGTCAACTCCCCATCAAAGTCGTTGGTAGCCATAACTTTTTGCCATGGAAGACTTAGGTGTTCATGCTTATGCATGGACACAACCTCTTTGGTCATCTTGATGGATAGATCCCGCTCCCTTCCAGAACTATCTCTGAAAACAACCTCTAAGTGTCCCATCCTGCCTATGTTTCCTGGTATCAACAAGATCAGCTTATACAAAATGCTATCTTGGCAACTGTAGATCCGACCATTGGAAGTACAGTCACTTCTGCTCCAAATGCCAAAGTCGCTTGGGATGCCTTGCATACTGCTTATTCAAATAAATCTCAAACTCATATCTTTAGTCTTAGAGATTGTCTAGCCGTCCCTCCAAAGACTCTCCTCCTGTTGCAAACTATCTCCATCAAGTTGGCTCTCTTTGTGATGAACTTGCCACTGCTGGCTCCTCCGTCTCTAAAGAAGAATTGATTGTCAAGATTCTCACTGGCTTTGGGTCTGAATTTCCTAAAATTCCAGCTGCTATCTGCGCTCGAGATTCGGTAATACCTTATGACAAACTATATGAGAAGCTCCTTGACCAGGAGATTTTCCTTCAACATGAGGAAGCCAAAAAAGACACCTTTTGTTCCCATCATTGGCAACTTTGCCCAAGGGACTTCTTCCACTCCTACCCGTCAGAGCTCCAACAATAACCAGAACAGTAATCGACGATCCAATACACAATATCATCAAAATCATAATCATTCTTGGTATAACAATCAACAACCTTGGCGTAGCAATCAACAATTGCAGTCTACCAACAACAACCTCTACTTTTAACTTTGTGATGGTAAAGGTCATACTGCTCGTGTCTGCCGAACACGCTCTCACAATCATCTTCAAGTACGTTCTAATTATACTGCACACCTCTAGAACTAGTTAGCACCATGGATCGCTGATAGTGGTGCCACCCACCATATTGCCTCAAACACATAAAGTCTAACTACTATGCAAGACTACCACGATTAAGAGACATCGTCATGGGTAATGGTAATACCATTCCATCTCTCATTCTGGTAATGTGAACTTTAATGCATCAAATCACCAATTCCAGCTTCAACATGTCCTTTGCTCTCCATCTATTACAAATAATATAATATTTATCTCTAAATTTTGTCAAGATAATAACTCCTCCATGAATGTTCTTCCCTTTTCTTATCTTGTGAAGGATTTGACTAGAGGGGCACCATTGGCTCATGGATGGAGTAAGAACGGGTTGTATGAGTGGCCATCGGGGAATGTTGATGGTCCACCGCAATGCAATGTCGCTATTCCTTACCACTTGTGGCATCAACTATTATACCACCCTAATTGTCAAGTTCTAGATAAGTTTTTGCATTCTTTTTCTATTCCAGTAATTGGTTCAAAAAATAGTATTGTTTGTCATTCATGTTATTTTGATAAAAGCCAAAGGATACTTTTTTCCAAAAGTTCTTTGCATAGTGCCACTCCATTAAATTTAATTTATAGTGATTTGTGGGGGCCGTCTTTGGTTTTATCGATTGAAAAAAAATGATACAATGTTTTATTCGTTGGTCAATATACAAGGTATATGTGGTTGTTCACCCTAAAAGCTAAAACTGAAGTTCTAGAAATATTTTAGCACAATTACACTGATGGTGGTGGTGAGTTTCAAAAATTAGATTCATATCTAAAAACAGATGGAATTGAACACTTAGTGTCCCCCCATACATGCCACAAAAGGTAGCCTTAGTGGAACGCCGAAATCGACATATCATCGAGAAGTCCAGGAAGTGTTAGCTTCACCGACAAAATTCTGCACCATGGCCAATTCACGTTGGAGTTCTCCAACCTTAATTTGAAAAACTATTTTTGAATATTTTAGTAATTATGAAGTAAATAGAATAATAAAATAAAGAAAAAAATAATAATAATTATGCATCACACTTATAATATGTAGAATTAAATTATTACAAATTTTAATTAGATTTAAGGCTACTTACTTGTTCAATCTTAGCCTTTTTATCCTGCCAAAAAAAGACATTTTAGACATAAAGGGTGATCAATTAAATATTCTTCAAAAAAATATCGTATAAAATACTTTTAGTGAAATTCATGTCTTTGAATTAGCAGAAGTATTCTAATAATTCAACACATTATCGCAGTATAAACATGCACGTCTTTCAAGTTTCCTAATTGACTTTATCCTACATGTCAATAAGTCATTTATGAGTAAATATTTCATTCCATCAAATGATTCTTGTGATTTCTGAGGATTGTAACTATATATGAGAATCAGGAACAATTCAAAAGACTTGATACTATAATATAATAAATACTTAATTGTCAAAATTAATATATATACCATGTGATCCTTGACACTGCAAAGACCGTCATTAAACATATGCTTCAATTGTTGCAAGTGACTGAAGCATCAACCTTCAAGGTATTTTGCCAGCAAACCACTTCACATTATATTATATGAAAAAAATATAAAATATTATTAATTAATATCATAAATAATAAAGACACGAGATTGATATTAAATATAATAATATTACAATATAAATTCATTATACATATTATTTGTTTTAGCTTAATAGACTTAACATATTTATCCCTCGAGCTATCATCATCGAGCCTAAAAGTCACACTCTATGCCCATGGACACACTCTATTATACATTCCCGGGAGTCACGAGCACCTGTCTTGAGACTTGATTCACCACCATACTACGGGAGTGTCATAATTTACTACTATGTTTGTCATACCTTATGTTCTTGACAATTACATGTATTGTCCACTTCTGTCCATAAGATCTGATAGATTTATCTATCGGATTACACCATCACATAACAAAAAATCTACCAAGCCAAAATACTATGTGAAACTTGTGTCATGCATTATAAATCCTTTTACTTTAATTTTCCTTCTCATTCTAAAATGCGTCAACACTCTTTGAAAGCTTATCAACCTAGAAACCTAAGAGTCCTTCTCTATGATCCACCCTCAATTTCCGCCCTTCGTTTTAAGTGTCACATAAGGAGACAAATCTCAAAGCGGGAACTATTAAAGTCATGTTAGTCTAGGCCTAAAACAAACAATATTACTTGTGCACTATATTGTTACACCTTGGTATACTCTCAAAAAGTATATACATTTTTCGTCATTAAAAGTGTATATATTTGAAGAAAAGCAAAAAATATATATTTTAATCCATTGAAAGTTATATGTGCTTATCATATATTATACGAGTAAAAGCATGAATCCTTCTTTTTTAAAATAAAATTATAGAAAATATACCTTTGCATTTTACACATCATTTCTACCTTAGCTTTTAGTGCTTCAAACTTGGTTTGGGACTCCTAATCATTTGAAAAGATTTTTTTTATAAATAAACAATTAATCCAATTAATTAATTTATGTTATAAAATGTTTAGTTTACTACCTCGGGTGCAAATGTTTCAACCATTACTAGCTCATATGATTCTAACACCTAATTGTATCTGTCCAATATACTTTCCGTATTTAAAAATAAGATGTTAAAAATAATAATATTAAAAAACACTAAATATTTTACTTCGATAATGATTTATCACTTAATAATAACAATAATAAAGATTTTTTCACTTAATCATCTAAGGAGAATCATTGGCACAACTATAAACAAAAATATCAATCGATTCGTCGATTTAGCATCCAGGTAGAGTGACAAATGAAAACTTTAGAAATAAAATTATATTAATCCTTACTAATACGGAATAGTGCACTTACACGTTTCAAAGATGTTATCTTTCAATTAGAAGGTAGAGAACTAATTATCAAAACATTGGATTATCGGTACACATGCTCCGTAAAGCAGTCACACACATATGTCGCTAAGAGCAACGAGAGTAAGTTGTGGTAAGGATTAGAGCTTACGTACATTTCTATTGAGATCTTTATATAAATAGTCGACATTTATTAACTATTTATATTTTCTAATTAATATACACCAGTTATGCTCTGATCGAATGATTTTCTACCTTGAGCTCGAATAGTCATATAGCTTCCAATTGTAAGAGAAGACTATCACATCTACATCTACATCACACAATACAGCTAGCTTGTTTGCTTTCTTCATTAGGCCATTCCTTCTCTTTGAGAAGGTAACTTGCCCGTGATGATTTCTCAATTTTCTTCAACACAACTTTCCCTCTCCCCATTTTTATTTCTATTCCTTTCCTCTTACTATCTTAAAAAGGGTGATTGGTGACGAAGGAAGGAGAAATGAGTCATGTGTTTATATAGGAATGTTGAATGCTTGAAAGATAGAAAGCGTTAACACATTGGGAAGGGAACTTGGAAAGGAAATAATATTCTTTCCGTTATGTTACAAGATACCACTAGTATTGAGCTTTCTATAGAGAGGAAAGTTTGAATTTTGCATTTAGGTGAAACAATTAAAACTTACTCGCATGTGGTGTTTATGCCATATCATATTATGTTACGATGGTTAAGTTAAAAAGTCAAGGTTAGCACGTGTCGATTAACTATGGTTTAGGAAAATAATATATAAGTTAAGCAAGGGACGCCATATCTTTATTGGATTGTTGAAAGCATCGGGTACAAGTAAAAATTTACCTAGGTTGGACGGACATATGTTGTCCAATTCGCTACATTTTCATTCATATTTCTAAATTGGTTTAGGATATATTTGATACGACAAAAAATATTTTCTGAAAAGTAAGTTATTTTCTCGAATTTACTTGTTTAAAATATTATTTAGTGTCTTCCATGATACTTTAGATCAAGTTGACTAATTTTGTGATTGTGAAAAATAGTTTAGTAATTATGGTGCAATATAGTGAAACCCTAGTTGTTGTTTAAACTTGTAGTATTAAGTTGTACAAGACTAGTTTGTGAGAGTTATGTAATTTTTCGTTAGAGAAATGGATTTATAATACCGACTCGTGTCAGCGGTCGCGAAAATCCACATGGTAGATGAATCCTCTTGCCCACAAACTAGATATTCTTAGAAAGATGCAAAACATATTTTTTGTAAACCTTAGATATTCTATTACTGATGAAGAAATATTTTTCTCAATACTAATAATAGTTTATTTATATGATACAGATAGATCTTAGGAGGAGGATAAGCCAATGGACAAACTAACTAGTTAACATCACTAATGATGAACTCGACCCAACAATTATTTCCAATCGATCTCAATTTTCTCTCTCCAAAATTTCCCTTCATTTCTTTTCTTAACTCTTGGTTTCTTTAATCTATAAGGGAGTGATTGGTATTTCTTATGTTGATTCTTGTTGGGGATATTTTGGAAAGTGATTTTACATTTCAAGCACACCTCATCCAATTCTAGGTGTTCAATGATCGTAAATCAGTATAAAACCCAACTAAATGAGTTGGGGTCGAATCCCATAGGGAGCAGTACGTGTTTCAGATTCAATTTGGAAGTAAAAATGGGGTCAAATAAGTCATAGGAATAAAAATTATTGAATAAAGACATCATTCAAATAGCGGGGTGACACGAATGTCAAATGGGGAGGGGGTTGGTTTTGATTATCAACTACAAACAACAGTCACAAACAATACGAATTAACAATAATGAGATGGATTCTTGGGATGTGATCGATTATAGGTAAATATAGACATATGGGTAATTGCAACTATGAGTAAATAGCTAGATATTAGTGAGTAGGCTAGGCAATAAGGGAGATAATTTTCGCTCGAACAATTACCCCGAATCAAGTGATTTCTCTCGAACATCAACAAGCATGCAAATTAAGAGAAGCCCACACCTTAATCCATTCACTCTTTTGAGCTGAATGTGTGGGATTGGGTTTAGGATTCACTCTCTCAAGCTGAACCCAGATCAACCCAATACCCACAAATCATCAATTAAAAACCTTAGTTCTAAAACCTCTCTCTCAAGCAAGCTAAGAACACAAACATAGAACTGCATTTGCAACTACAATTCTTAAGTTAAACCACAATTAATGATTAAACTCACTTTTAAATAGCATTTAAACTAACAATTGGCAATACCCATAAGCTAAACTAGCCCATAATCATATAATCACACCCCAAGAATTGGGGTTTTAGCTAGACATCATAAAAAGTTAAAAACCATTACCAACTTGATTATCGATCAACTGGGTAAGAGTGATTTCGTCTTTACAATTCTCCAATTTGATGAATCTCAAAGACCCACTTCCAATTTTTCAAAAGTGAATTTCTTTAATCCCTCAAAGCTAAGGAAAAACTAGAGAAAAACTGTCTCAGAAGTCTAAAGATTATTTAATAGGTTCAAAGATTTTTAAACTAAATGTTCAAAATCCTATTTATAGTTGCCAAAAATGTGCTACGAAAGCCCATTCGGTGAAGTAAGTCGGGCTAACCGAACCACTCAATGAGCCGCCCTTTGGTCTATTCCATCGCTCTCTCGACTTGGCATTCAACATTGTAACACTTTGGAAAACTAATAAACTAAGCTAGAGCCTAATATGTAAATTAGGAGCCTAAATGGGGTTGAAAGTAAAGATTAGAGTCGTAAAATAACTCTTCCCTAGATTCATTCCTTCCTTAAGGGAAGTTCTCATTCGAGGATTTGAGAGGATTCTCATCCGGCTCTTAATCAGCGAAAGCCCTGACTGATAAACTAACAAAAGGAGAACCCTTTCAAGTAGAGCATCTTTTCAAGTCAACCACTTGTGTAGGTCGGGGTTGAGAATTGGGGGGCCGCGCCCTACACCGTCGGCCTAAGCCTCGCTATGAGAACTGACGATCCATTTGGGAAGTAAGAAGCCCCTTTGACATCTCTTCATCTGCAAATAATTCTCGATGTGAAAACACAGAGCTTTAATAACTATAGCATGCCAGAAACCTCAAAGACCATGTCGAACCCTGCATCAAAGGTGTGTGGGCCACCCTTCTGAAAGGCGAAAAAGCGGTCCATCCGCTTTTGTTTTCGAATAAGACCGCATCCTTTTTCTTGCTACGACAAGCCTCCCTTAATTAGTACAAGTGTTTTAGGACTTAAACGTCAAGGAATGACCCCCCAAGGACCAACCAAGGGTCCTTGAGGAGGACCTTGAAGGCAGCCAAAAAGTTGTCAAGAAGCAGCCACCCACAAAATGGGCACCCATAGTCCGTGGGTGGACCCACGCCCCGTAGGTGGGGGTCGTGGGTCAAGGCTGGACCTTCCCCCAATTGTCCACTCTCTGAACCGACCTACGGACCTGAAAGACAGCCAGTAGGTCAACCTGCTGTCCGTAGGTCACCCAATCGTGAGTCACACCCAATATTTGCCTAGTCTCGGCCAAGTGAGGGACAAGATGGTAAATTCCTAGGGTGGTTAGTTAAGTTAGGGGTAATTTTATATTGATTAATTAGACATATTTAAGACCTTCTAAACCATTAACTGCCCCTTTATACTTCATAATTCCCAAACCCAAAATAATAACCACCTTCTCTCCAAAATATTCTCTCTCTAGAAACTCCATTGAAGAACAAGAACAAGGTCAATTATAGGGTTCAAGGACCAGCGTTTTCTCTTCAATTTCGTGAGGAAATATTCACAAGGTATGGTGGCTTTTCATCTATGGGTAGCTTTCACCCATAGAGTCCCTTCAAAACTTGATTTCAAAGCTTCCAATTTCCCCCAAAACCTAGGGTTTCAATCTATGTCATGGGTTCTCTTTCAAAATGCTTTCAATGGTTGAATTATGATGGATTATGATTGAATTGATGTTTAATTGTTGATTTATGATGAAATTCCCTCAAAAACCCATGAATCTCCCATAATGCTAAATTGTGAAATCATGATGTGAGTTGATTGATTATAGAAGCATGTCAATTGATTATATCTATATTGATTGAGTTATTGAATCATGATATTCCCCTATCTAATGTAGTAATTCTAGATGTTTGGGTTGAGTTTGATTCATAGCCTTGAAGGAAAAATTATGAGGGTTTGTACATGTTGATGAGAATTGTGTATGAGCTTATGATTTACTTAGAAAGTGAAGATCCTATGACTATTGTGTAATTGTGGTATTGTTGAAAGATCATTCTCCCCTTACCCTTACACATGACTATGCATGAAATGTATAGGATTATGATAATGTTGTTGTGTTGATTGAAAGGCTATTCTCATGAAACACTATGAACATGATGTGAAAGGTTTACTCACATATTAATAATTCTAAGGTTGAAAGTCCATTCTCACCTAATTGAATCCGTGAGTTATTTTATGAGTTGTGTCGAATGAAGGGTAAGAGACTCCTTCACACATGTAAATACAATACAAGACTAACTACGTAAATTTTAGGAAAGTATGCTTAGCACCGAGTGGATATGGAATGTGAGGTAGAGGCTCTCCCGTCAATACAATAGGCCGGGCCAACTAAAGTAACCTCGTGACATGGAAGCTCCCCCGTTAATGCAATAGGTTTGGGGTTTCTAGAAGCAATCTCCCTATCCCATAACTATGTGCCCACATAGGTCTTTAGCTAGTGGATCCACCTAAAAGCTAAACATGTTAGTTCTACCTTAGGCAAGTAGGACATCTCTTTTCTGTGTGGGACATGACACCGGATTCCATGTAGCTCAACATGGTGTATGTCGTTTAAGGCTATTTCCCAACATGACAAGGATAAGAACAAGAACATGTAATATGATCAAAGAACATGAGTTATGTACAATGGTTCCTCAAGAGGTTCTACTTTGTATGAGAAGGGGTATGAGACTTCATTCATGCATTTCACAAGTAGGCTTTGAGAGTGGTCATGGTATGTTTCTCTTATGACATGATGATTTATGAGTTAATGCATGCTTTATATGAATTATGAACATGAAGATGAACTACACTTATGACTTTTTAATGAGCTTTACTTACTGTGAGTAGGGGTATGTGACTTCACTTATACATTGCACAAGTAGACTTATAAAGGGGTTGTGGTGTGGTTTCCTTATGCTATGGAGATATGTGAATTCGTGCAAGTGTGATATGGTTTGTTGCTAAGTGTGACTTTACTTTTTACAAGCTATGAATATGAATGTTTACTTGTATATGAGGGTTGACTATGTAATTACACTATTGTGCATGATGATTATTAAAAATTGATAAAAAGCATGGTTTCAACTAAATTGTCCCTTTTTGCATGATTTAAGAATTTTTATGCATGGCTTCCATACTTAGTACAATATTTGAACTAACCCTTATTTTCTACATTTTCTATAAGTGTAGGTTTCGATCATTGAGGTATACTTCCCCTTTTGAGTAGAGCTTGGATTGACTAGTCTCCACGCTCGGTGAGTCCTTATGGTTCGAGGACAAGACTTATTCGTTTCTAGTTTCTTTTGTACTTTCTCTTTTGAGACTATAATGTAAAGGGCTGTGACCCTTATTGATTGTCGATTGTATTAGATGGTTTTTGAGACAAGGTCTAGACTTCTATATTGGTTTTATGAATAAAATACTCCGATTGTAAATTTTTTTAGATTCTGCATCATTTCTATTACTTATGTTTATGATTATGCTAAGGGCTTGTATGAGACCCCTTCAGGGTTAAGTACGCCGTGTTACATATAGAGGGTACCCCTAGGTCGTGAAAAACTTGGTAATCAAAGAACAAGGTTTAGAATGATTCTAGGATGATATCTCATGAACCACCTCTAGTAGAATCTTGTTCATGAGTGTGAAGCACGCCACAATTATGAATAAGAGGCTATAAGATGCTTAGGAAATTTCACTTCTTTCATTACTCTTTAGTCGTGCCTTAGAGTTTTAACTCTATGAAGTCCTTTTCCTAACCCTTCTCTTGTGTCTATTGGATATGAATACAAGAAGGGCGAACACAAGAAGGATGGAAGAGGAGATTGTGAATGAGGGAGTTCCTCCCCAAGGTCCTCAAGTTCCTCAAGCTCGTAATGATGAGTGGGCTATGACAAATGTGGGAATAAGGTCTGATTTTGATACGTCCAAACTTACACCTCAATTAAGAAATATAAACAGTCGAAGTCAATTTATAGAACTCAACGTGAGTTGAGGTTGATCCCACAGAGAATTTCTTTACAGAAATGATTTCACTGTCGCGTTTTACTTAAATGTCGTTATTATTTCCTAATATAAACAATTACTGAAAGTAAAATGGGTTTAGCGTTAATGCTTTGGTAAGTAAAGTTGTAAAGTAAAGTCTAATTCAACAATGAACAAAATATCAGTTTTGAAGTTATTTCAATAATTACTGAAACTAGGATTGTGTTCCCCATAACGTTGCGTCCAATGTTCGTCCGTATTTGAGTTTCAGGCAATTTACCTCTACAAAATACATGCGAGTTAGCTATATCTGACACTTCTTAGTCTACTCTGATAATCTTCACTCAAGTCCTCCCGGTCCTAGATTGTTACACAATTTACCCTTACCTACAATGGTGTTAAGGTTATTTTCTGTTGAACTCGAACTTTGACTCCATTTAGTTAGATTAGTTAAGCTTTTTACTAACTATGATTTTTCTCTCGAACAAATGACATATACGGGCTCACTCTAATGCATGCACTCATCAGAATTCATGAATAATGAAAACTAAACTACAGTTTGTAACCACAAATTGCCTTTCACTCGTTTTACGAAATCACAATTAGAATTACATCATGGATCCCACAACCCCAGTTGTGGTTTAGCCACTCATGATTTCACGTAAATGTTCAGAAATATTGAATAACAACATGTTAGAAAGTACTTACGAGAATAATCAATCAACAACCACTTTGATAATTCAAGAACCGAAAATCCGAACTTCAAACTTAATTCAATGTTCCAATCGAAAATCACAAACTAAGAATAATGGAAACTTGTTTGTCGTTCAACGTAAGATAAGATAAAAAAAGTAAAAAAACGACCTAATTAATTCAAATAAGTGTTTTAAAAAAAGAGTCGTACTCGAAGTAGGAATGGATTGTCGGGCCCTTCACGCCCACTTCTACGACCCGTCAAGGGCTTCATAGATGGCTTCACGATCCGTGGTGAACCGCCGAACGGTTCGACGAGCTTGACCCAGCTCACAAAACTGCCCAACATGCCAATTTTCAACCCTGTTTCCCAAAATCAAGCTCGTAGGCCCCGAAAATAAAATCAAACAACACACTCATGCAATTAATCTTAGACCAACTAGACCTATGCCTCCGGGGTATTCAGACTTCCCCCGGTTTGGACAAAATTGGCCAGTTGACTACTTTTGCCCTTAAGAATGATGTCAAATGCTCCATCATTGGGCAAATTACGTTATTTAGCACAATAAGGGTTACTCAGACTTCACCCGACTAGATCCAACAACAATTAATCGCAACCCACAAATTTATGATCAATTTTAAAGCACGAAACTCGGGAAATCAACAATTTAGGCAATTTAGCACAATTACAAAACATTGATAGGCAAACTAGCACACAATTATGATTTAAGAGCAGGCCCAGTACATATTAATAATAGTTAAATAATTTCATTTGAATTCAACCGCTGTTTAAGAGTTTCGAATTCAGAAAACCAACCTTTAAGCCAAAATAGGAGTTTGTAAAGCTAGGCGGCAATGTATTCCAACTCCGAGCACGAGATCAACGAGCAAAAAATGATAAAAATTTAAAAATAAAGAAAATCTAGAGTGCGGGTTTGATTGTATGAGGTTAAAACGAGGGAATATGAAAGAGTTTGAAATTTTAAACTTTTGGCCTTTGAAAACCTTTCAGTTCGCGGCCCTTCGGCGATAATAGTTATCCTCGCCGAAGCACTCGATGACATGCCGAGTGGTTACTTACCTAGCCGAGTTTTACAGGACCTCTTATTAATTTGGGGGTCCAAACGGCGGACAAAGTCGGGCTCACCGACTTCTTCAGCGAGTCGCTGACTGGACTCTTGACTTGCCAACCTACAATTTTCAAACACATTCCACTTTTCCACCTGCATAATTAACGCCCATTATTAAAAATCAAAACATAAAGCATCAAAAACTTGGGTTGCCCCCAAGAAGCGCCTTAGTTAACGTTGTGGCACGACACAAATACCCATTCAAACTTTATTCTTGGGGTTTGCCACAGTATCACTAAGCAATCCTCCTTGTTGTCTTGAGTTGAGATGAGACAAAATATGGCCCATTTGGGTCTCCAGTAGCTTAATAGATATAGAATGGGAAGCAATCATCTGATTTAGCATTGAGACGTTCTCTATTATCTCTTTCAACACTCTGTCGTGCTCTTTGACTTTGTGGAGAATGCGTGAGAGAATCTCTTATATCTAT
The DNA here is from genome assembly GCA_036250505.1 of Solanum acaule. Classification (NCBI taxonomy): domain Eukaryota; kingdom Viridiplantae; phylum Streptophyta; class Magnoliopsida; order Solanales; family Solanaceae; genus Solanum; species Solanum acaule. The sequence continues at coordinate 54,958 of JAJOOR010003890.1, read as the reverse complement.
CCACCCTCATAATCCATGGGCTTTTTACGCTCATGAGGAGAAATGCACCTATCTTTCTTTTTACACAGCCCTTCAAATTCAATTATATTTTTGGCCAAGAGATCCAGCTGGGTCAATATTTTCGCTAAATTCTGGTCCCTCTCTTGCTCCTTGTTGGTCCTGGTCATGCGATCGAGGAGTTGGGATACTATCGAATAGGGTTGTTGCATTTGACCACCCAGATAAAGTTGGTCAACCACTCCTATGTTCTCAAGACCAAGACCTTTATAGAAACAGTCTAGTAACATCTTATGTGGGATTCCATGAGTTGGGCACTGCAACAATAGTGTCTTAAATCTCAGCCACAACTCATGGATTGTCTCACCCTCCGAGTGCTTGAAATCTAGGATGTTATCCCTAAGAATCATCATCTTTGAAGGAGGGTGGTCGACTTGGTTACCGTTGCTACCATATACACTCATTTCCTCTTATTTAAACAACAACAGAAAAACCAAAACTAAAAGTAAGTAGATTCAACTATGACTAACAAGAATACAATTCAACTTCATCAAAAGAATTTCAAACAACACCACTTCCCGGTAGCGGTGACATTTTGATTTTACATTTCAAGCACACCTCATCCAATTCTAGGTGTTCAACGATCGTAAATCAGTATAAAACCCAACTGAATGAGTTGGAGTTGAATCCTATAGGGAGCGGTACGCGTTTTAGATTTAATTGAGAAGCATAAATGCAGTCAAATCAGTCATATGAATAAAAATTATCGAGTAAAGACATCATTCAAATCAAGGGGTGACACGAATGACAAATGGGGGGGGGGGTTTGGTTCTGATTATCAACTATAATCAGCAGTCACAAACAATATGAATTAATAATAATGAGACTAATTCTTGGGGTGTGATCGATTATAGGAAAATATAGACGTATGGGTAATTGCAACTATTAGTAAATAGCTAGATATTAGTGAGTAAGCTAGGCTATAATGGAGATAATTTTCTCTCGAACAATTACCCCAAATCAAGTGATTTCTCTCGAACATCAACAAGCATGCAAATTAAGAGCAGCCCACACCTTAATCCATTCACTCTTTTGAGCTGAATGTGTGGGATTAGGTTTTGGATTCACTCTCTCTCGAGCTGAACCCAGATCAACCCAATACCCACAAATCATCAATAAAAAACCCTAGTTCTAAATCCTCTCTCTCGAGCAAGCCAAGAACACAAACATAAGACTACATTAGCAACTACAATTCTTAAGTTAAACCACAATTAATGATTAAACTCACTTTTAAATAGCATTTAAACTAACAATTAGCAAAACCCATAAGCTTAATCAGCCCATATTCATATAGTCACACCCACAAGAATTGGGGTTTTAGCTAGACATCATAAAAAGGTAAAAACCGTTACCAAATAGATTATCCATCAACTGGGTAAGAGTGATTTCGTCTTTACAATGCTCCAATTTGATGACTCTCAAAGACCCACTTCAAATTTCTCAGAAGTGAATTTCTTCAATCCCTTAAAGCTAAGGAAAAACTAGAGAAAAACTGTCTCAGAAGTCTAAAGATTATTTAATAGGTTCAAAGATTTTTAAAATAAATGTTCAAAATCCTATTTATAGTCGCCAAAATGTGCTACGAAAGACCATTCGGTGAGGTAAGTCAGGATCGCCGAACCACTCGGTGAGCCACCCTTTGGTCTCTTCCATCGCCCTTTCACCTTGACATCCAGCAGCCTCAAGGTCTGTAACTTTGGGCGATCTATCTTGGCTTCGCGAATCACTTGACGATATACCGGCTGCTCCTTTTCTTCGCCGATTTGGTTCTTTTCTTCAAAGCTTGGCACACTGGAACTTTAGTCTGTCTGATGAGCCACTCGGCGACACGCCGAGTGCTCTTGGCGATCCTCATGCTCGCCCATCTTCACTTCTTTAGCCTGTTTTGTTCCTTTTTGCCTATTAGTGTCTCGCTTTGTTCCTCAATGCATATTCCTGAAAATCAAGGACGTAACATCAGTTATTGGTACAAAATAAGTATTTGAGGACACTAAGTCTACAAAAACAAAGCCCTAAATGAGTCCAAATCATGGACTCATCAGAAAATGCTGCGACATTTGGAAAGGAAAATATAGGGGAAAATAGTTTTTTCCATGTTTGGCATGGTATATATAAATAATATTATTATGGGAATGTTCTTGTACAAAGGCATGTTGGGATTAACCTATAAGGTTGGTCATCTATTGTTCAACTTGCTATTTTTCGTATAGGGTGTGTTTTGTACTTTTACGATGCAAGACTTTCCCCTAAATATGACATGACACCAAGAATCCTGAGAGACTTTAAGTTAACCAAATGATGTAGCATAACACTAAGAAAACATACATACTCGAAAAACATGAAAAACAAAATAAGTCTCAAAATTCTAACATTGAGAAATAGAGAAAACTGAGTATAAAGACACATAAGCGGAAGTACAAATATCTGACATGACCTCTAATCATACTGAGTTTCTAAGACAAGCCCTAGCTCACTCAAACATCTGAAACTGAAAAGTAAAGTATTAAATGAACATCAAAAACTCATAAATGGCACGTCCAAGAACCATGTATACTCACAAAAATAGTGCTAAGCTGGATGGGATGCGTCAGCACCTTTATTATAAAATAATATATGCGGTAAGTACTCGGAATGTACTAAATATGGGGAAGATGTATAAACAAGACATAATAAAATGATAAGTTTGAAAACATGATAATGCAATGACCAAATAAATATAACATGAAAGTCGATAATTTGATTCTGAAAACATAGTATAAGGTCAACGAAATATTCTTCAAAGCAATAATCATAATCATAATCTTAGTCCTTTGTGAGAGATATCGTTAACCGACACAAGCCATATGAGTTAAAACCTTGATTTTAGTGTACTACCCTCACACCGAAAAGAGAGTGTCCTACTTGCAAAGGTAAGGACCATAATCATGAGCTTAGGTTGATCCATTAGCTCAAGTCAATAAAGACTAAGTCCCATGGGGGCACGTAGTCTTGGAATAAAGGGATTTTTAATAAAGGTCTCAAGCCTCTACTAACGGGTGAGCCTTCATCCCACGGTCCACTCAGTGCTAAGTAAACTCTCAATGGAAAAACTGCATACTAATAATCATATTCTTTGAAATAGTAAGAATCTAGTAATACTGAATTATTCATAAAAAATTGATCATCATCAAAATAATAGCTCCTTAAAAATTATGATTTCATATAATAATCTTTGAGACAATTATATGAAGCATCTGAATCCTGATATTCATATAAATTGATTTATACTTTATCTAAAAGCATCCTTCATTAATTGAATCCTCCATAACATAATGCATGCATATTAGCATAACTTAAATCATGATTATAAAATACTTGCCTAGCACATGTTCATGAAAATATCATTAAGACCAATGAATTATGATCAAATCATGCACAATAAGATCAATCATGTAGGCTAAAATTTAAATTCAAAGGAACTCATAAGAAAACCATGAAACCGTAGAGTTGGGTAAGAGTTATAATTGATGAAATTGAGGTTTCTTTAGGACTCAATGGATGAAGAAGAACCCATTGATGAAGTTACCTCATATCTTGATGAAATCCCTAGATGAAATCTTACTCTCACTGAGGGTGGATCATACTAGGAGCTGCATCAGAAAAAGATGTAGAAGTGTAGTATGAGTACCAAAACATAGTGTAATAACTAAGCATCATAGGCCGATTGAGCTAAAAAAGATTAATATATATAAAAAGAAGCACAATTATACTAATATTACAAAGGATATGTTCTAAGATACAAAAGCTAATATTCGAGGAATGGAATAACAACTATAAGTCAGTGGATAAGAAACACTCAAAACAAAGTAGTCACTAACACACTCAACAAATCAAACAAAAGGATGGTGCGATGCAAGTAATGAATGTAGCAGAGTAATAACCCTAGAAAAGCCTCGAGTCGCTCAGAATGGTACCTCAGAATCATCAACAAGTGCAAGTGAGGTGGAATATAACCTAGAGCTGAGTCAATGGACAGCTCAGAATGATACCTCGAACTTATCAACAATGTTCTAAAGATAAGAATATAGCCCGAAACTGTCTGAATGGGCCGCCCAGAATGATACCTTGGACATATCATTACAAAAGTATCCCAGTATGAATGGATATTCATACAATAAAGTATGATTGTTATTTACATCATAAAAACCCCAAAATGCCATAATTTTGGTAAAAATATTTATCTTTAAAATCAATAGTGGCCCACCCCTTTAGGGGACCACTAAGTAAAAATAATTCCTCTTATCTCATTATACAATTTCTAAGGCTTTCCAAAAGTAACAATAAAATGCAAGTTAAAATATTAGAAGAAAACTCAATCAGAAACAACATCTCAATCACACATTTGGGTAACAATCAACATACCCCAAATGTACTAACCTAGAATTTCAACTAGTCCAAGCTTATGACCTCGGGCCCAACAATTAATAAAAATTCGAATTTAAAGGCTCATACTCACAACATAAGCACACAAATAAAGCACAACTAAGAAGCACGTGACAAAATAAGTTTCACACCACTGCAGAGAAACTTCTAAGGATACTAATGACACCAAGATCATGGATCAAACTAAACTACGGTTTACAACTTAAAAACTACACTAAGCAACCCAAAGATGACCATAAATTGACAAAAGATAATGTCAGATGCAACTAGTTCTATAAATCCAACCTCACCACGAGGTCCCACACTACTCAAGGATCTTGTTTCCCCGAAACGGGCACGATCTGAACAATTATCAAGTAAAAACAATCTCACTATCATTCAAGCTCAAAAGAAAAAATTGGAGAAATGAAGGAGAAAATAGATGGGAATTACAAAGATAAATGGAATAGTTATTGACCACACAGCGTGCCCACACAATTCCCCAACACAATCCAATAATCTCCACAAAAAACTCCAAGAGAAGCTCTTTATATCGGCCAAAGACTTTAGTCATTTAAAAAAATGCATAATGAAAAATGGGCTGATCTTTTAAATAACTGCGAGGTTATTATCTCTCCTTGATCACGGAGCCTTTTTCGTGAAAAAGGAGGTCAAAGCATTGACCCTTCAGGAATGCAGAAGGAGGCCTACAATTGTGGAGGTCAATGCTCACACAACTCGTGAATGAGGAGCTCCTTACACCAATGTAGAGGCCATCGTAGTTGCACTCTGTGAACATGAAGGGACGGTTATTCATCAATCCTTTAATGTGGCCAAAGTCCCGAGATCATGTAAAAGCAAATAGTGATACACCAACAACACTGCATCAGCTATATACAAAATTCAGTAATTCCCTCATGGGGGATCAAAATTAGTTGGAAAACCCGTGAACGCAAACAAACTATGCTACCCAATCGAAATTCACATTTTAGAATTAACGGAATTGATGAAACCACCAATAGAGATCGTCTCATCAGAATGTTGACCCAAGTCAACACTTGTAAGGTAAAGGCAAAACAAAAGGACAAATAACACAAAATCATTGCAAACATGTCACCCCCCAAGCTACCGCTAGACACAACACGGTGCTTAGTGTCACAAGTAACTTCAAGCTAACCATGACATGCCATATCTAAGCAAGTTCAATTAAAACATGCACTGTGCGGAATCTAAAACAATAGTTTAATATCCTAAACAGGGAAAAGCCCAACATGTCTGAATGTATAAAATATATAAAGAGCATAGTGATGACTGAAAATAAGACTTATAATTCAAGTTGAATCTACTCTGTATCTAAAAGCCTTTAATTGATTTGATTTGCTGGGATATGCCCCCAACTAACTTTAACAAGACTGAAACTGAAAAGTGAATACTAAAAAGTAAAGCATGTTTATCGTCCTCGAACTATGAGGATTCACCACTAAAGCTTTCGTGTACGATCGGGATGCTGAACGTCTGAACCTATATCATACAATGATGTAGCGCAAAAATATGCGTCATTATTTTGAATGTACTGAGCATGTGAGATATATTCTAGCTGAACAATATAAACTGAACAAGGAAATAGATATATTGAGGCATAATTGAAAACTGAGCTGGATGCAATGACCAAGTACTAATCATGAAGATATAACATGCTCAACTTGAATACCGAAATAAATAGATAATACATGGTCAATGAAACATGAATCTGAAAGTGGGTGATAATATTAACCAACAAAAACTAGGTGAGCTAAACGTGGTGTCTAATGTGTACGCCCTATTGAGAAGACCTAATATACCTTGCCAGGGTATAAAGGCATGAATGTGGTGTGATCACAAAAACTGATGCCCAACAGAGGGGACTTATAAACCTATGAGGGTACGTAGTTCTAGGACTTGAGGGTATGTTGAACCCTCGTCCAACTCGGTGCTAAGCTTACTCCCAACTGAATATAAAGTTAAAAATGCAACTGTAATACTGAATAGCTCAAAATACTGATAATTATCTAAAAATGCTTCATATATATACTGAAAGGCATGTCATTCAAATTCTAAAGAATGATTTTCTAACTAATCTGCCTAGGAAGTATAATTTTTGAAACACGGATAATTAACACAAGCTATGGTTTCAGAGTTGTATACATGCGGCTATAATAATTCTCTAAAAAACAAGTATTAAATATCATATAAACTATAGCAACTAAATCCCAATGGATCCCTATGATTTAGGAACCCTAGGTCTAAACGAAATTATACCTCGGACATATCAGTACAAAAGTATCCCAATATGAATGGACATTCATACAATCAAGTATGATTTTTATTTATGTCATAAAAACCCCAAAGAGCAATATTTTCGGTAAGGGAAAATTATCTTTAAAATAGACAGTGGGCTGCCCCTTTGGGGGTCAACAAGAAGCCATCAGTACAAATAATTCCTCTTATCTTATTATACTCTTTCTAAGGCTTTCCAAAAGTAACAATAATATACAAGTTAAAATATTAGGAGAAAACTCAACCACTCAATCAGAACCAACATATCAATCACAAATTCGGGTAAAACTCAACAAACCACAAATGTACTAGCCTGTAATTTCAACTTGTCCAAGTTCACGACCTCGGGCCTAACAATCAATAAAAATTTGAATTAAAAGGTTCAAACATACAATATAAGAATACAAATAAAGCACAAGCAAGAAGCACGTGACAAAATAAGTTTCACACCACCGAAGAGCAATTTCTAAGGATACTAATGACACCAAGATCAAAGATTAAACTAAACTATTGTTTTCAACATAAAAACTATACTAAGCAACCCAAAGATGATCATAAATTGACCTATGATCATGTAAGGATGTAACTAATCCTAAAAATCCAACCTAACAATTGATACTACTCAATAAATTGTTTAACTAACTGAGACAAGCCTAAAAGAAGTTAAATCGTAACCTATCTCATCACTAAAACTGAACCCAAACCTCTACTTCAGAGCATTTTCCTTACGAAGGGCCTCTGGAAGATGCCACGCTATCAACAACATGAAAAGATCACCAAAACAAGCAAATTGATACGCATATCAATATAGTAGTTAAAATAAATTAATAAACAACCTAAAAAATATAAATGTGGGACCCACAAATGGAGTCATACAATTGACTTTGCCATGAGGTCCCACACAACTCAAGGAACTTATTTCCCCAAAACGGGCTCAATCTGAGCAATAGTCAAGTAAAAACAATCTCACATTTATTCAAGGTCAAAAGAAAAAATGGAGAATTGCAGGACAAAATAGATGGGAATTACAAAGATAAACGAAATAGTTATTGACCGCACAGCGTGCCCACAAAATTCCCCAACACAATGCAATAATCTCCACAAAAAAACTCCAAGAGAAGCTCTTTATATCGGCCAAAGACTTTAGCCTTTCAAGAAAATGCATAATGAAAAACGGGCTGATCTGTTAAATAACTGCAAGGATATTATCTCTCCACTATCACAGAGCCTTTTCCGTGAACAAGGAGGTCATAACATTGACCCTTCACGAATGAAGAAGGAGACCTACAATTGTGGAGGTCAATGCTTACACAACCTGCGAACGAAGAGCTCCTTATACGAATGTAGAGGCCACCGTAGTTACACTTTGTGAACATGAAGGACAGGTTATCCATCAATCCTTTAATGCGGCCAAGGGCCATGTGAACATGGAAAATCGAATAGTGCTACACCAGTAGCACTGCATCAACAGTATACCAAATTTAGGAATTTCTTCGATGGGGGATCAAAATTGATTAGAAATCAAGTGAACGCAAACGAACTATACTACCTAATAATAATTCACATTTATGACTTAACAAAATTGATGAAACCACCAATAGAGATCATCTCATCAGAATGTTGACCCAAGTCAACACTTGTAAGGTAACACAAAAAAAATGACAAATGCCACAAAATCACTGCCAACATGTCACACTTTGAGGCAACTCCTAGACGCAAAATGGTGCTTAGTGTCACAATTGATTTCAAGCTAACCATGGCATGAAATATCTATACAAGTTAAATTAAAACATGCACTGTGCAGAATCTAAAAAAAAAAAGTTTAATATCCTAAATGGGAAAAATCCCAACATGTCTGAATGTATAAAATATATGAAAAGTGTAGTGATGACTGAAAATAAGACTTACACCTCAAGTTGAATCTACTATATTTCTAAAAGCCTCTAACTAATATGAGTTATTGGGACATGCCCTCGGCTAATTCTAACATGACTGAAACTAAAAAGTGAATATTGAAAAGTATAGCATGTCTATCATCCTCGAACTATGAGGACTCACTGATACACTCAAATTACACCTCCCTAAATAAGTATAAGCGATCGTTTTCAAATAAAGAACCCAACTTGTAGGTTGGGGTCGATCCCACGAGGAATATGGTTTAGACTTAAACTTAACTCACTATTATCTCCATTTAGTCAAACTATTTCCGAGAAAAGTAAACAGGGGGATTTTGTAAGTAAGTAACGAATTTGAATGCAAGTAAACAAAACTCAAACTTTGATTTATGAATATGAGAAGAAAACTAGGGTATATGTGTTCCCCACAAGCTCTTAGCGCAGTAATCCTAATAATAGTAATCCTCTCCTAGTGTTTTACATGCAAAGTTGGTAAGTTAGGTATCCCTAAGTAATTGGTCCTCCAAGTAGGGAATGTCACCACACAACTTGGACCCTTGCCTTTACCTGAGATTAGTCGTCATATCAATGTAGTTTACTTTTCACCCTCACTCCAATTGACATCAAACTATTAGATAACATCCCCTAAATCTCTGTTGTTTAATCCCTTTCTCATTCATTACCTCCTTGGTCCGGCAAGTAGAAATGAGGCGAGTTCTAATGTTGCGCACCGCTAGAAAGACTTCTAAATGAAAGCATTAAAAATACATGCATAAACACTATTCACAAATTACTTAATTATACATTGTTAATTGCTCATGGTTCCCACAACCCTAGTTATGGATTTAGCTACTCATGCTTGAGAGTTCACAATTCATAATTAAGTTAAAATATTTCATAAACTTACAGTTAGAATTGATGAAAACCCAAATCTTGAATTGAAATTCAAAGTGAAAATTGTATCAAACGAAATCCGGAAATTTAATTGCTAAAAGTTTGCAACTTAATTTCCAAAGGACAAAAACTACAAGTTTACGATAATGTCTAACCCACAAAAATGAGGATTACAACTCCTATTTATAGGAAACAAATCCTAACTTAAAAATGAAACAAAATAACGAAATAAAACTGCTCAGATGCGACTTCTGTCGACGGCACAACCTATGGACCGTGGGTCGACCTACGGTCCGTAGGTCACCCTCCATGGTCTAACACTTAGGAAATGAAATCAAGTACTGGAACTTCAACATTTTGATCTTCAGTTGACGGATGTGCAGGACGACCCGTGGGTCGACCTACGGTCTGTCGATGCCTCTGTGATTCAACACTTGGTCAGACTTCCCTAATCTTCCTACGCTTGCCCACCTACGGTCCGTTGATTGGACTACGGCCCGTCCGTGCAGTCCGTGGTCTTGAGTACTGAAACTCAATTTCCATACCAGGACCTACGACTGCCCATCCACAGCCTGTCATTGGACCTACGGACCGTGGTTGGCTCTGTTGGTGGCTACTTCAGTACTTTTTTAGCTCTCACCTCTATCAACCACATCCAAGCCTATTTCATGCAAAAATTACACACAAAACATTATTTTTAATACAAAATAGCCCAAGACACACACAAACTCTAAGTGAAACGCATCAAAAATATCGTAAACTCATGGTATATCAATACCCTCAACTTAAACTTGTTGTTTGTTCTCAAGCAACTCACTAAAACTCTAAACGACATATATGTAGAAGCAAACATACAAACTCAAGCAATCACATGGCTTTCTCAATCAATTTCATCACTTAGTGCAAAAATTGTCATCTAGAATCAACAAGCTAACTCATGCGGATCAATACATGACATAGATCGACCAATACAAACCACAACATACACTTTTCACAATCACCAAAGTACCAACTCTCCAACAATGTAACTAGTGCCCTCCCTTCAAAAGAAATCCTTTTTTCACACAATAGATCTGATTTTCAAATTTAAGGATTCATTCAACACTCACGCTTAGAAATGACTTCAAGTACAATTAGTGCTCAATGCCATAGGCTTGCCCTTAGTTACACTGCATAGACTCTCCAAACTAGTCACTAAGATCACTATAGGACTTTCTTAGCTTCTAACATAGGCTCAGGGTCAGGTAGGGTACATTTGGATACGTTTAGTGACTTTTCTTCCCTCCTTGACATTACATTGGCTTTATACCTCTTTTCTCAACCAATTCTTGAAATCTTTTTATTTTCTAATCTTTCCCTTGATTCTCTTCAACAAAGATGTGACTTTTGACATTATCACTCTTATTTTTCTTTATTTGATCTTTGTTTGTTTCTTTCAGCACTTTTTTCATTCATCTTATTTCTTGACTTAAGTCACATCTTTTTTCTTTTTCTTTCTTCTACACAAAACTCCTTTTCATACCCTTTTTGTTTCAGTTTCCTTTTTCATAGCCACCCTCAACTTATGTATTTTACATGTGTTGAGGTGCACAATATTTGATGTCGGACCAAGGCCAAGATTAAGGTAACTTTTGAATTAGCCACCCTCAACTTAGGCTTTTGGCCTAAGTTAAGGTGAACATGTCCAAGAAGGGACCGGGGCCAAAGCAATCTCTTTTGGGAAGGTGAATTGGGTGTATTGAAAGAAGTGGTATTCATTAGGCTCAAACATTTGGATCAAATGGAGAATTTATTTCTTTCGGTTGACTTTTAGGCTTCAGTGGACTTATTTGAACAAGGGCCTATGATCATTTCCCAACTTCTAGCCTAGATTATTTTAGCAGGACCAATGGGACAATTCTAGATTGGCACATAGTGCATGAGCATTCAAGCTTTTCTCACACACACTTGGCACATTATTTCATTATCGGATTATTGAATTACCCAGTTCAAGTTTTATCTTAATTCATGCTATCATACCTATTCCTTATCATGTCATATAAAGATCCAACACATACAACTCATTCAGTCTATAGATCTAGCACATTACAAGATTTCAATTTTTTTATTTTATTTTTTTGACGGGTATCAATTTCATGTTCTTTATTCCATCATGCTTTCATTCTTCTACTTACTTCTACACATACAATCCAAAACATGCCGGTTCAACAAAGAAGTAAACAGTTGATGAGTCCATGATTTGGACTCATATAGGGCTTTATTTGGATAGATTTAGTGTCCTCAATTGCTTATTTTGTGCCAATAACTAATGTAAAATCCTTATTTTCTAGATTTTTGGATTGAGGAACAAAGCATGGACACTAACGAGCAAAAAGGAACAAGGTAGCTGAAAGAACGAAGAAAAGAAGGCCTGTTGATTGCCTAATCCATTGGGAAAATCGTCAAGTGGCTATTACCTCGCCTAAAGTTCTAGTATGCTAAGCCCTGAAGGAGAAAATCAAGTCGACGAGACAAAGGAGTAGTCGGCGAGTCGCCGAACGGTTCCACGATGCATTGATTGGATTGCCCAAAGTTACAGAACTTGAAGATGCTGAAGGAAAAGCAAAAAGGCGATGGACTAACCAAAGGGCGGATCGCCGAGTTGTTTGGCGATCCCGACTTACTGCACCGAATGGCCCTTCGCAACATATTTTTGCCGACTATAAATATATTTTCAAACATTATGTTCAGTATCAAATTTTATTTTAAACATTCATTAGAGAAATTTTGAGTTAGAACTCTGAGTATTGAGACAATATTTTCCTTAACTTTGAAGAATTGAAGTTTTCCATTTTTGAGAAATTGAAAGTGGGTCTTTCAGATTCTTCAATTTGGACCTTTGTAAAGACGAATTTAATCTTACCCGATTGATGAAAACAAAATTTGGTAACGATTTCTATCTTTTTATGATGTCTAGCTAAAACCCCAATTCTTAGGGTGTGATTATGGGTTGAGTTAGCTTATGGGTATTGCTAATTAGTAGTTTAAATGTTGTTTAAAAGTGATTTCAATCAGTAATTGTGGTTTAATTTAAAGGGTTGTAGTTGCAAATGCAACTCTACCTTTGTGTTTTTGACTTGCTCAAGAGAGAGGCTTTAAAACAAAGATTACTGAATTGATGGTCTGTGGGTATTGGATTGTCATGGGTTCAGCTTGAAAGAGTGAATCCTATAACCTTTTCCACACATTCAGCTCGAGAGAGTGAATGGAATAAAGCGTAGGCTTTTCTTAATTGCTGCTTGTTGGTGTTCGAGAGAAACCAACTTGATTCGGGGTAAATTGTTCGAGAGAAAGTTTATCCCCACTAAAGTCTAGCTTATTCACTAATTTACAGCTATTTACTAAAAATTGTAATTACCTATTTGTCTACCTTAGACTATAATCCAATCACATCCCAAGAACCCTTTTCATTACTTGTTAATTCATGTTATTTGGTGCTATTGTAGTTGATAATTACAATCAAACCCCCTGTTATTTGGCACTTGTATCACCCTTTAATTTGAAATATGCTTTTATTCATAAATATCTATTCCTATGATTGAGTTGAACATAGTCGTACTTCGCTCTTGATTCTCAATCACGTACCTCTCCCTGTGGGATTCGACCCCAACTCATTTAGTTGGGTTATATTACTGACTAATGATCGTTGACACTTGGTATTGGATGAAGTGTCTTAATACGTGAAATCAAAATGGCGCCGTTGCTGGGGAGTTGTGTTAGTTGAGAATTTTTAGTTAAGTTGAATTTTGTTCTTGTTAGTTATAGTTGAACTTACTCACTCTTAGTTTTGGTTTTCGTGTTTCTTGTTTAGAATAGAATAAATGAACAAATCTTGTAGCAATGGAAAACCAATGGACCACCTTCATTTGGAAATGATGATGCTTAGGGATAACATTCTAAGTTTCCGTAAATTAGAGTGTGAGTCAGTTTACGAGTTGTGGCAACGGTTTAAGGCTCTCTTGTAGCAGTACCCAACTCATCGAATTCCAGAAAAGATGCTTCTTTAATGCTTCTATAGAGGTCTTGCTCACGAAAATAGAAGCACAACTGATCAACTCTTCTCAGGTTGTTTGATACAACAACCCTATGAAACAGTAGCCCAACTCCTTGATGGCATGATTAAGACTAACAAGGACACATAAGAAGACCAAGAATTTGCTGCATTGTTGACTCAGCTGGATGTCTTGGCAAAGAAAGTCATGGAATTGGAGATGATGTACAAAAGAAAAGATAGATACATACCACCTCATGAGCGAAGAAAGCCTAAGGACAATGAGGGTAGACGTGTCGAAGAAACGCTCTCAATCATTCTCTAAAAGGTCAACGAGCATGATATAGTGCTGCAGAAGATAAGGGAGAATGTCGAAATGCTAAATCAGATAACTGCATCTCACTCCAGATCTATCCAGCTAATAGAGACCCTCATGGGTCATGTATTGCCTCATCTTTACCCGAGACAACAAGAGGGGTTACCTAGTGACACTAAGGTCAACCCCAATAATGAAGTTTGAGTGACAACTCACATCGTGCCACAACGTTAACTAAGGCGCTTCTTGGGAGGCAACCCAAGGTTTTATCACTTTATTTTTGATTTAGAAATAATCGTGTGTTGATTTTGCAGGTTGAAGTGTAGAATGTGTTTGAAAAGAGAAGATTGACTAGTAAAACTCCAGTCGACGAATCATCGAGAAGGTCGGCAGCCCAACTTGGAACGCCATTGGACTCAAGACATTTTTAAATTGGAATCTATAAAACTCAACGAGCCCAGGAGCTGATTGGTGAATCGCCGATCGGATCAGCAGTCACAACTTTGTCAGCCGTTTAGACCCCCACATTAAATGGAGGTCTTGTAAAACTCGGCGAGGCAAGTGCCCACTTGGTGCGTCACCGAGTGGGTCGGCGAGTGAAACTTATGTTGCTGAATGGGCAATAACTGGATGATTTTTAAGGCCAAAAGTTCAAAAGTTAAAGCTCTTTAACTTTCCCTCACTTTTCAACTCTCCAAAATCTCACTCACACATTGGTATTCTATATTTTTGCATTTTTATAACATTTTAGTCGTCGGATTTGTGTTCGAAGTTGGATTTCTTTTCCGCCTAGCATTTCAAAGTTTTTATTCAGCTTCTAAGGTTGGTTTTCGGAACCATGAATATTTATTTAACGATTTTGACTCTTATGCAATGATTCTTATCTTAGTGATATGTGCTGGGCCTCTCTGATCGTAATTGTATATGTGTGTGCCTTTGTTAATTTGAATATCGTGCCTATAATGCTTTATTGTTCCATTCCCAAAATTGTCATGCTTGAAATTGATTAAAATGGTGGGGTTGTGCTTGCAGATTGTTGGGTCTAGTCGGGTGAAGTCTAAGTAACCTGGATTTATGCTAAATGAAGTATTTTTCCCAATAATAGAGCGGTTGACGTCATTCTTAAGGGCTAAAGTCATCAAATGGCCAAATTTGGCCAAACCGGGAGAAGTTTGAGTATCCCGTGGCATGGGTGTAATGGGTCTTAGCTTAACTATAAAAGTGCATGTTTTGATTTTGTTTTTGAGGGCTTCGGGGTTGAATTTGGGAAGTTGGGTTGAAAGTAGGCACGTTGGGTCATTTGGCGAGCAGGGTCGAGCTCGCTGAATCACTGAGCGGTTCATCGAAGTTACCCTTTTCTCCTTTAATTTCATGCTAAATTGTGAAAAAGGTTCTGTAAGTTTGGGTGAGACGCCTGAGTTCGCCGAGTGCACTCGCCGACTCGCGGAAGGTCTTCCTTGATCGCCCTTTGTCTGCGCCCCTAATCCTTAAAAGAACTGTAACTTTTGACAGGCTAATCCTTGCTTGCCGAATGCTGTCAGCGATTCACCAGAAGGTCCTCCCATCGCCGACATGCCAGTTGTCTGAGGAATTTTTTAGCCAATCCTTTCGGCGAGCCCGATCTGGCTAGCCAAAGTGATTTCGGGACTCGCCGACTGGTTCAGCGAGTCTTTCTGCAATCTCTTTTCTGTGCTTTTGCTCGAATTGTTTCTCTTTTTGATGTTTTTGCAGACATGGCTAGACCAAAGGTTGCTGGTAGGGACATGCCGCCATGTAAAAGGGCAAAAGGGAAAAAAGTCAATGAGGATGAAACTGCATCCAGGGCCAAGGCCACTAAACTTCCTACAACTGGTGGGAAAGGAAACGACAAAGGGAAGGTACAAGCATCACCGGAGGCCCGCTTTGATAGTGATGGTATTTACACTGCTCACCTCACCACTTCTGAAAGTGAGGGTGAGCATCAGGCTACATCTTCTGAGCCTGAAGATGATGAACTAGTAGCAGCATAGAGGGTAGAGTTGCGATCTAAAAGGATGAATGATCTGTCTAGGATCAGGACTCCTCAGGCTACCACTACTCCTCCTCCTGCTCCAACACAGGCCGTGGTCCTAGCACCACCAGTATAGGGTCATCCTCCCAAGTCTATGAACCGACTGAAGACTGAAGGGCTAAGGACCATTATTGAGGAGAAGCGTCTGTCCACTGATGGAGTTATTGATAGGTACCCAAAGATAATGAGTTGCCTAAAGTCACACAACTTCCAACTCTTCACCAAACCCCGTGGCCCTTACATTCCTAATTGGGTCCGGGAGTTCTATGCTGCCTATAGGGCCATGGTACCACAGAGAAAGAAGCAGGCAACTGCATTCAAGCTGGTTAACTACGTAGTTGTCCGGGGAGAAAAGGTCAAGTGTGATAGTGAGGCTATTAATGCTGTCCTGGAATGTCCTGATGATATTGATGACGAGTGCTAGCATTTGATTAGGACAAAGTCATTGGAAAATATGAAGAAGTGGTTGGCCCCGCTAATATCAGACGGTACTCCCAAGTGGCTTGAGATTGGAGCACCAATTGAAAAGAAGGATATAAACATAGCTGCAAGGTTCTAGTTTGGCTTCATCAGAAGCACTATCATGCCATCCCAGAACGAGTCGATTCTCTGCCTAGCCAAGGCAGCTTGTCTGGGAGCATCATTGATGAGACGAGGATAAATTTAGGGATAACTATGGCACAGGAGATGGTCATGAGCACCAAGCAACGCCAGACTTCCCTCCCCTTTTCGGTGTTGATCACCGAGCTGTACAAATGGGCTTGGGTTCCTAGAGATGAGAAGAAGGATGTGGAAGTGATTCCCACATCTTCTACTGATATCTGGAGAATCGAGGTGGAGTATTTAAAAGATGAGGCGGAGAAGAAGAAGGCAACCTTGGTGGAATCGTCCCCGATTG
This sequence comes from Solanum acaule, assembly GCA_036250505.1. NCBI lineage: Eukaryota > Viridiplantae > Streptophyta > Magnoliopsida > Solanales > Solanaceae > Solanum > Solanum acaule. The sequence continues at coordinate 38,101 of JAJOOR010003890.1, read as the reverse complement.
TGGATACAGACACATTACCTACAGAGGCACCTTTGCCTACACCGGTCCCTAGGCCTTTTGGTACATCCAGTATTGTTCCTTCTGATATACCGAGTTCCTCTGCTGCTACATTGCCTCCTAGATCTGCTGTTGTTGCCTCTCGAGCCCCACTAACTCAGGTTGCATTAATACGGATGGGGCAACTTGCCCATTCTGCCGATCGTTGTGCCGCCAAACTTGAGGCCTCCATTCAGGGTATGATTTAGACAACCCTTACAGATGTTGTGAGACCATTGAGTGCTACCATTGATGACCTTGCAGCTAGGATAGCGGTGTGTGAGCGCAGCCAAGGGGCCATTGAGGAGGTGATGACTCTAAGGGCCGCTATTGTTGCACTGAGGAGAGATGTGGACCAGCTGAATTCCTCCAACATGTCCATGATTTTCGGGACAGTGGAGATCCCTAATATGCCAGATATGCCTCCAGCTACCACCGAAGATGATGTTAGAGTTGAGGAGGCAGTTGATCCTGAGTCTAAGGCTGAGACGGATGAGGAGATACTTGAATTCGCTGAGGAGGTTCTTATGAGGGCCTTATAGAGAATAAGGAGGTCATAATCGATGCAGCTGTGCAGACTTCTTTGGCAGACACACTTTTGGCTGACCCTAGTGGAGCTGGTGATACTGTGGATGTGACTTCGAGCATTGATGCCCAGGTTCAGAGCACTACACTGGGCACTGATGCCCAAACAGATGGAACGACTGTTTAGATAGGATTTCTCTTTACCTCCCTCTTTGTCTTCTTTTATTGACTTTTTAAATATTTTATTTCTTGCATTTGAGGAAAAATAGGTTTTGTTCTGTGGTGGGGTGAGGCCCACATTTTGTGACTATTGTTTTGTCTATATATTTGGGGTTTTGTGCTATTGATTGTGTTTAGCATTGTATTTTGTGGCTGATTGAGCTTGTGGCTCCTTGTTTTTATTGTAAATGATTTTTGGACCCTTCCAAAAAAAATTGTGTGGCACCTCTTGTTTGTGTTTGAATGTGGTTGTTCTCTTGCAAATTTGAGTATCGGTCTTGATCAATACCGATGACTTGAATAGTGCTCATAATCGAACATAAATTAATGTGCGGCTACGATGAGGCCAAATGAAGTTGCATAGGCAATATGTGAACTTTTTGCTTCTTGTTGTGACTAGGCAACTATCAAATTGAGTCTCTTGTGATGAATATTGAACACTAGCAAAAGTGTGAAGTCTTTTTTGATATTGGTGTCAATGCCTTTTGTGATAACCTTACCATGAACCATGTGTGATGACACTTAGAATTGGCCCCGTTGGTCCGGTTGACTAAGTGATGCAAGCTCTTGAATTGATCTTAGGCAACTTTGAAGAATGTGAAACAATTTGACATTATACCTCTTTTGTGGCCTACCTTGTAAGTGTGTGAACTTTGCTTGAACACCCGTTGAGCCTTAATTTTTTTTCCTTGGAAGAAACTTAATGAAATTGTGACCTTTCTTTATCCATTACCCATAATCCTCATGATTGGTGGTTTGTTTGAATAGCCAACTTAGACCAAAAGCCTAAGTTGGGGGTATGGTGAAAAGAGAAGGTAAATCAAGAAATGCAAAGAAGTCCCCTTTGACCCATGGTTTTGAGAAAGATGGAACCCCTCCATTCAAAAAAAAAAAAAAGAGATAAAAAGAAGAGAAGAATGAGAAAGAAAAAAAATGAAAAAGTTGTGGAGTAAAGTTGTGAAAATACAAAAAGAAATGGGGTGTCCAACAGTCCATGGAAAGTAAATAATGGGGTGACTTTTGAGCATGAATGAGAATGATGAAGAAAAGGGAAGAAAAGTGTTGTTACATCACATTTCATGAGGATAGCAGCCACTGAGCCTAAATGACAACACCTTTATACTCAGCCCCATTACGAAACTTGAAAAGACCTTTGTGATCTTGAGTCAGCTGAAACAATTGTTGGTTGGAAAATAAGGGCAAACCTATGGGTGAAATCATGCATTGTGTTAATCTTTGTGAGTGTGAGTGTTGATTGCGATTCCGAAGCTGTTAATTGTTGAACCATTGTGTTTGAATATTGAATCATTCTTTGTGTGAGGGCATTTGAGTATCTTTGTTGAGCTTGAACTTGTATTTGAAGTAAGTATTGTGAGCTTGAGAATCTTTGGTAATGGTGAGTCACAACTTGAATATTTGAGTGCACAATTGATCCTTGCATGAGTAAGTTGAGTCTTTTGTTATAAATTCATGATTGAGTCTTGTGTAGCACTGTTTGAGACATCCTTTTTGAACTGTTGAGCTTGAGTTTTACTTGAGGACAAGCAAATGTTTAAGTTGGGGTCTTGATGAGTCCATGATTTGGACTCATTTAGGGCTTATTTGGTTATATTTAGTGTCCTCAAATGCTTATTTTATGCCAATAACTAATGTAAAATCCTTGTTTTCCAGATATTTGGATTGACGAACAAAGCATGGACACCAACGAGCAAGAAGGAACAAGGCAGCTGGAAGAACGAAGAAAGGAAGGCCTGTTGATCACCTAATCCATTGGGTGAATCACCGAGTGGCTATTACCTCGCCTAAAGTTCCAGTGTGCCAACCCCTGAAGGAGAAAATCAAGTTGGCGAGAGAAAGGAGCAGTCGATGAGTCACCGAACGGTTTCATGATGCAGTTATTGGATCGCCAAAAGTTACATAACTTAAAAATGCTGAAGGCCAAAGCAAAAAGGCGATGGAACTGACCAAAGGGCGGATTGCCGAGTTGATCGGTGATCCCAAGTTACTGCACCGAATGGCCCTTCGCAACATATTTTTGGTGACTATAAATACATTTTCAAACATTATGTTTAGTATAAATTTTATTCTGAACATTCATTAGAATAATTTTTGAGTTGGAACTCTGAGTATTGAGACAATATTTTCCTTTTGAAGAATTGAAATTTTGCATTTTTGAGAAATTGGAAGTGGGTCTTTGATAGTGTTCAATTTGGACCTTTGTAAAGACGAAATTAGTCTTACCCAGTTGATGGAAACACAATTTGGTAACAATTTCTATCTTTTTATGATGTCTAGCTAAAACCTCAATTCTTGGGATGTGATTATGTGATTATGGGTTGAGTTAGCTTATGGGTATGGCTAATTGATAGTTTAAATGCTGTTTAAAAGTGATTTCAATCAGTAATTATGGTTTAATTTAAAGGATTGTAGTTGCAAATGCAACTCTACCTTCGTGTTTTTGACTTGCTCGAGAGAGAGGATTTAAAACCAATATTATTGAATTGATGGTCTGTGGGTATTGGGTTGTCACGGGTTCATCTTGAGAGAGTGAATCCTAAACCGTTTTCCACACATTCAACTCGAGAGAGTGAATGGACTAAATCGTAGGCTGTTCTTAATTGTTGCTTATTGGTGTTCGAGAGAAACCAACTTGATTCGGGGTAAATTGTTTGAGAGAAAGTTTATCCCTACTAAAGTCTAGCTTATTCACTGATTTACAGCGATTTACCAACAATTGTAATTACCCATTTGTCTACCTTAGCCTATAATCCAATCACATCCCAAGAACCCATCTCATTACTTGTTAATTTGTGTTATTTGCTGCTAATGTAGTTGATAATTACAATGAACCCCCCCCTGTTATTTGACACTTGTGTCACCCTTTAATTTGAAATATGCTTTTATTCGTAAATATCTATACCTATGATTGACTTGAACGTAGTCGTACTTCGCTCTTGATTCTCAATCACGTACCATTCCCTGTGGGATTCGACCCCAACTCATTTAGTTAGGTTATATTACTGACTAACGATCGTTGGCACTTAGTATTAGATGAAGTGTCCTAATACGTGAAATCAACAGTCCCTTGGGGAAAAGAATACAAGTAAGAAAACCCCAAGAGGGGCTTATGAGTTGGGTTACTCAGACTTCACCCTATCACTCACAATTTATTTACCCCACCCACAACAAAATAAGGTGCAATTTCCCTTAATGCACAAAAGAAAAAATAAATCATAGGGTGAAGCAAACCTGTGGCTAAAATGCACCGAAGACCCATCACGAAGTGGGTGCATACCGTTTCCTGAAATCCACTGGATCATCAGTAGGGATGCCATCTGTAGCGCCCTCACCAACAATAGGAACACCATAAGTAGTGCTCCTTGAACCAGATTGGCCAAAATATATATCTCGGGCCCGCTGCTGCTTCATCTCCCCATCAACAATGGACTGCCTCTAGGCCACCTCGAGTTGCTGGCACTCCTTCTTTCTCAATCGTCGAACCTCCTCAGTATCAGAAGTGTTTTGGAGCGGTGGCTCTTCCCAGCAGCACGAGAAGAGTTTGGTGGTGACATAGTATCGCCAAATAGAGCAGTCAGCACCACCTCATCCTCCTCTGGTGCAGGAGAAACCTTTGGTGCATTCTCTGAAGTGGATAGAAGAGAAGCAACATCAACAAGAAGACTAGCCAACTCAGTTTGGAAAGTGGTGATATCAATAGCAGGGGCATGCCTCTCTAAGACTCGCAACTCAAATGCATCTAGGCGCTTATGAACGACCTGAATTTTTCTATCCATCATCTGCTCCATCCTAGCCTTAGACTCCTCAACAAAATGCAGCATCCAACGTTGTGTAGCAGAGTTGCCATCTAGGTCTCTAACTTCTGGACTCGGGCAAGAGGAACAATACTGAATCCTGAGGTAGGGGTGGATCGGGATAAGGTCTTGTCCTAGCTAGTGGCAGTCGAAGGAGGAGCCTGGGCCTCTAGGCAATAAGAGGGGTGGAAGTATCAGCAACCTCTATCAGCTCTACATCATTTGCAAGGTCAGAACATAAAAAAAGTAGGTCAATTTGAGAATCTCTCCGTAGTGTAGCAAGGTTGGAATCATCCTGAATAAGGCCGATGTCCATAGCCTTTGTCACCTCCAGCACCCTGTCATAATGCCAAATAGACACTGAAGCTTTCCTACAGAGATGAAATATCAGACACGGGAAGGGCAGAGTGGTGGTGGTCTTGAAGGTCCTCTCATGAATCGAGTTGATCAAAATCTGGGTGAAGTCAAGCTCAAGTCCTACTATAATAGATGCTAACATCATAACACGGTCCTAAGTAACAACATTTCCCGCCTATGTAGGGGATAATCTAGTACGAACCACGGACCAAAAGAACTTCACAGCGAAGCTCAGGGTTGCCTTTCTGATATGCAGTCTCATGTTCCGCACCCACTCAATCTCCTCTTTGTCCTTAGCTATGTGACACGCCATCCACCTCAAAAGCATCTCCCTCTGCTCGGCATCCCTCTAAAATTCCCTTCTTTTAACAATGCCCATCCAGTAGTCATACTCTGCTGTATTAATAGGTAGAGTGTGGGCTGGGACATAGATAAACTGGCATATAGTAGTCTCTGAGATGTCCATGGGGAAATTCCGCACAAAGTTAACCAGAAGTGGGGGCTGAGCTATGGGCTTGTCCCATTTAGATATGCAATTACGAACGATGGCGGCATAGGAAACATAAACCGCTCTAGTCATCTCCTAGTTGTATGTCCCTGGTCTCCGTGCCATCCACTCACAAATGGTTCTCTAGAATAGCTCCTCAATAACGGGCACGGTATGGAGACTCCCTGTCAGAACCCTACGCTCCTCAGTAACGGTCTTGGCCATCTTTCGGTGTTCATTCAGCATATTGCCATTCTCATATATTTGATACTGGCCCGCAACACAACACCTGTTCGGTTTCGCAGCATTAGGGATAAGGTCAGCCTTGGGCGGTACAAGGGGGTTAGATGAATACGATGAAGCAGAATTATCTTTGGAACGGGAGCCAGAATGTGACTTATCAGACTGTGTGACCCCCTCCTATGACTGGGGGGTAGTGACCTCGACCTCGTCACTTGAAGTAAGTGTCTGCCTAGCCGTGTTCCTCATGGTTCAGAGGGAAGTAGGGGAAACTCTAGTGGTGGTCGGGACATACTCAATGTTGCTAGTCCTCATCTATCAGATGTAGGGAAGGGGCGACTGATTTGGACTTGCCCCCTCTTTCAGAGATAGGATCTTGTTTCCGAGCCATAGTACCTGTGGAAGATTAGTTAGTACCAAAACAAGGCAATAAGACTCATGGAATAATTTTAAAACAAGATTCGGACCCAGAAAAAAACTCAAAAAAATTTCAGGTAGTAGCTAAACTTGTGACCCAAGGTAGGAACCTATGGTCCGTCGATGGATAGAAGGCCCTTTGGTCCCCTCCATAGGTCAGGTGGTAAATTTATTGGGTTTCAAATGGGGAACCACGGATGGGCCGAACATTCCGTCGATCAAATGACGGACCGTAGTCCACACCGTGTTTCTTGACTCCACCAATTTTTTGTGTGCTAGTGATCCATGGACCACCACCTACGGTCCATAGACTGACCTACAGTTCATGGGTGGAGTTCGTAGATCAGTTATGAGCCAGACATAACACTTAAACTTTTATTCATCCCACAAATTCAACAATCACTCAATCACACTAAGTCTAAACAAGCATTTCAACATATTTTTCGATAGTTCATCATTCCTAGGGTTTCGATTACATAAAATTGAACTTTCAACATAAACAAAACAATGAAACCCTAAGTCAAAACTTCCAGTTAGATCTATCAACCTAATTATTTTATTAAAGTTAACTACACACTCACATACCATCATTCTAAGGGTGTTTCTGAACTAAAAATCAACATTTTAACAAGTAATTTAACAACCCAAGGTGAAGTTCATCGTTGTGACTTCAATTTGAAACAATCAAATATTCAAATTTTGGGAGAAATCGATTTACCTTACAAGTAAGCAACGATGGTAAGTGTGTGATCATGTGCAAATACTCCTAGACCAACGGTGATACCGAACCCAGACCTTGGAATCTTGATGGAGAGGAAATGGTGATTTTGGGAAGAAAATGGCAAGTATGGAAGGTGAAATTGATTGAAATCCATTTGGGAGTGATGGGGGGAGTTATAAATGGATGAGTATGAGTTTATTGGGGTAAATGGAAGGTTTTATAACTGTCACGACCCGAGACTACCCCCGAGACGCGGACACAGGACCTAGGACCACAAGTGATCCCAAGCAAACCCTGCTGGCATGATCATGAGAATACCAAAGATAATAAACTGATACGGAAGCTAAATCATAAATAAAATGAAAATGATGGGGAATACCCATATACGATAACTGAGATATAGGAAAAACTGATAAGTTTAATACAAGAAAGATATTAACTCAATACTAAGCTGAATCTAACTATGTCTGAAATAAGCCTCTAAACTGACAAGAAATGTTAGGACATGCCCCAACTAGATCTAGCAAAACTAAAACTAAAGGACTAAAAGCGATAAAGATATACATGTCACTAGTCCTCGAAGAATGAGGACTCACCACTGATGCTGCTGAACTGAAGATCGGGAACCGATCTAAGCATGATCTGGATGCTGAGAACCTGAACCTACATCACGAGAAGATGTAGTGAACGTATGTATCAGTACTTGAAAGGTACTAGCATGCAAGATAGAGTAAACTGAAATAACATCATAACTGAACAAAGAAAATAAGCAATGACATAATCTGAACACGATATAGATACTGAATGCTGAGATAACTGAATGCAATGACCAATTTATAACATGCTGACTGAATAATGAATGAATTGTAAATGTGGTCAATACAATAGAATCTGACCGAACTGTGGGAGCTACTAATAACCGATAATAAAACCACATGAGCTAAATATGGAGTCCGATGTATACACCCCATCGAGAGTACCCAATATACCCGGCCAAAGTTATAGAGGCATGACTGGCGTGATCACTAACTGATATTGCCCACAGAGGGGACTTACACCTACTGGCTCGTAGTTCTGGGACTATATGGGTACGCTGAACCCTAGTCCAACTCGGTATTATGCTACTCCCAATGAATTAAGTGGTTAACTGGTTATGACTATATTTCTGTAAATATTGGATAGCTCAAAACTCAACATGCAAACTGAGCATGCAACAATTAAACTGATATTGATGCATTAATAACTGAGGCATGTATAACTGAATAACTGAGATATCTGACCTAGCATGTGTAATTCAAGAACTAAAGAAATACATAGCTAAGGTTCTGAAATTCATGCAATAAACTGGGTACAAACATGATAATTTGATTTGGAACATTTAAATAACTAATTCATGATGATCTGTTGAAATTCTAGAAACTCTAGGTCTGTTCATAATCATGGAATCAAGAATCTGACTGAATTCTAGGGACCTAATGGGCTAAAGGAACCCACTAGTGAAATCCCACATACCTGATGCCGAATTCTACGGATAATTTTTTTGATTTTGGGGGTGGAACTGATGGAACCTTGCTGCGTTCTTGAACTAGGGTTTTTGACTTCTCTTCTCCTTTTAGCGTTCTAATTTTTTTCTAAGTTTGATTAATGATTTGACTTAGGTAAGTTCTAGTTATGTTTCTAGGCTTAAACTGAATAAAACCTCATGATTTAAAGTCTAAATGATGTATCTTAGGGGTTAAACGAAATAGGAAAAGACCAAAAGTCCCCTAACTTAATTGATGTCGAAGTGACTGACGGATGGGACTGACGGGCCGTCATTCAATCTACGGTTCGTAGATTGAGATCGTCGGTCAAGTCTGCCCGACAAGGCTTCACTAAAATGAGCATAACCTTTTACTCGGAGGTCGAATTTTAGCAAATTTGGTGGCGTTGGAAAGAACATTCAATTATCTATCATATTATAGGTCATGGGACACATAATTCCTTTTGTGCTAAGAGTTATGACCATCTAAAGTTGACCCAATCACAATTTTCATCTAACAAGCTGCTGACCCTTACCTACGGTTAGACCTACAGACTGTGGATCGAATGACGGTCCATGATGGTCGATCGTAGTTTGTGTCAGAGGCTAGGTAAAGGAGGTCTCGATCCTCGGACCGTGGTTTGATCTACGGACCATGGGTCTGTTCATGAGTCGGGATTTAGCCAATTTTCTGAGCTGGGTCTGGGAGGGGTTTTAGTGGTGAACCAAGGACCACCAGCATGGGCCGTTGTCTGACCTACGGTCTGTGGATGGCAACCGTGGGTTGCACTTGGAACTTCTCAAAATCTGCATTTTTGGTCTGTTTCGGATACGGGGTGTTACAATAACGGTTGGGTGGAAAGGATGAAAGTAATGTTTTTAGAATGAAAGATTTTATTAATTTGGGGTCTGGGCGGGTCAGATAGAGACCCCATCGATGGTCTGTGGGTCAACCTACGGTCCGTCAATGGGTTTTGTAGGTCATCCTGACACTTAGAAAAAAAATAGAAACTTACCTGGGATCTACGAACGCCATCCACGGTCCGTGGATTGACCAACGGACCGTCGATGGGGCCCATAGACCTCTGCACATTTTTTTCTGCAGATATTACCTTTTCGTCCCTGCACACGTAGTAAACATTAGGACTTTTTTTCTACATTTTTTGTACATTTTTTTGACACGGGCCCTATTCTATATCTAGCCAATACTAAACAGAAAAATAAACACCTATCCAAAGAGCTACAAAATAAAAAAGAACGAAGAAAACTCCTATATCGAAAAGAAACTTCTATAGTTGGCTAAATAGTATATCTTGGGTTGCCTCCCAAGTAGCGCTTGATTTACACTCTTTTTGGATCATTTTTACCCATTGTTTCATAATGTATTGTATTATATTGTACTCTATTGTACTGTACTGTATGGTAGATACAATGTTTGGCTAGACTGTATTGTTTGCTGTTGTTTAATAACATTTTTATTGTTTGGTTTGACTATATCGTACTGTATTGTAATTTATAAATTTACTAAAATATCCTTAATTATTCTAGGGTATGAGGTTTGACTAGAATTAAATAATATAGGGTAAAAGGTAAAATAGTAATATGAAATATGTAAGGATATAATTGAAAAAAGAAATTAAGTAACAATGGGAACACACCAAATCGGTTGTCCATAAAAGGGGGATTCTCATTGTTACATAACAACTAAATTTAACAATACAATACACTACATTTTAAGTAACAATCAAAACAAACATTGTAGGTATGGTAATGATACAATACAATACAATGGGGAACAATGATACAGACAGAGCGTTAACGTCGCGACACGACGCAGACACCTTGATTACTCAGACTTCATCAAGATAATAAGCCTCTTATCACTTCTTGTACACTCTCAGATTTCCCCAAGTAGACTTTGATCCTCTGTCTGTTTACCTTGAACCTTGTCCCTTCCTTGTTCTCGAGCTCAACCACTCCTTGTGGAAATACTTGAGTTACTCTAATAGCTCGATCTACTTGGAATTAAGCTTGCCAGGAAACAAGCGCAACCTTGAATTGAATACGAGCACCAGATCACCTACAACAAAGTCATGCGTTTCAATCTTCTGATCATGGAACTTTTTCATCTTCTCCTTGTACAAGGTTGAACTCTCATATGCTTTTAGGGAAAACTCGTCAAGCTCATTCAGATCATTCAGTCTTTGACTCAATGCGGCGCCCCAATCCAAATTCAACTTCTTTAGCGCCCACATTGCTTTATGCTATAGTTCTACAGGTAAATGACACGACTTCCCATATACAAGTTGGTAGGGGGAAATACCTATGGGACTCTTGAACGCACTGTGATAGGCCCATATAGCAGCAAGACTTCTTGACCAATCAGTTTTGTTGGGGTTCACAATGTTTGCAAGGATTTTCTTTATCTCTCTATTTGACACCTCAACTTATCCACTAGACTGCAGATGATAAGCAGTGGCAACATTATGACAAACACCATATTTCTCTAGCAACGCCTTGAACAACTAGTTACAAAAGTGGGAACCTCCATCGCATGATTGTCCTTGGTGTACCAAATCTGGAGAAGATACTCATCTTCAGGAATGCGGTGACACTCTTTCCCTCATTGTTTGAAAGTGCAATTGCTTTCACCTATTTCGATACATAGTCAACAGCAACAAGAATATACTTCATCCCATGCGAACTAACAAACAGACCCATAAAGTCACGACCCCAAACGTCAAATAACTCAATCACCAATATCGAGTTCATAGGTAGCTCTTGCTTCTTTAAAATTCCTCCTTCTCGTTGGCAACGATCACAAAACTTGGCAAAATCATGAGCATCTTGGAGGATGGTAGGCCAGTAATACCCATACTGCAAGATCTTATGAGCAGTCCGAATACCACTATGGTGCCTACCAATAGGCAATGAATGACACGCCTCTGGTATACTCATCATCTCAATCTCGGGCACACATCGACGAATAATACCATCAACACAAATACAAATGAAGTAAGGCTCATCCCAAAAAACTTATTCATATCAAACATAAACTTTTTCCTTTAATGAAATGAAAAATCCGATGGAACCAAATTGCTTGCCAAATAGTTAGCAAAACTTGCAAACCAAGGGATAAGATCATAAGAAGCAACCAACACACGTTCATCCGAGAATGCATCATTAATCTCAACCCCATCTCTTAACTTAAGCATAGCTTCCTCCTCCAATCAGGAAAAATGGTCGGCAACCTGATTTTTTGTTCCCTTTCTATCCTTAACCTCGAAATCAAACTCTTACAGCAACAATACCCATCTAATCAACCTCAGTTTCGCATCCTTTTTAGCCATCAAATACCTTAATATAGAATGGTCAGTATGCACTATGACCTTAGTACCAAGCAAGTAGGATCAAAATTTCTCCAATGTTAAAACCACAACAAGGAGTTCCTGTGCAGTCACAGTATAGTTCTTTTGAGCCACGTTCAAGCTTTGCTGGCATAGTAAATCGAATGAAAAATCTTCTCTCGCCTCTGTCCCAATACCACAACAAACGCCACCCCACTCGCATCACACATTACCTCAAATGGTTGCCCATAATCCGGTGAAATAATTATAGGCGTTGATACAAACCTTTCTTTCAACTCTCCAGAGTGCCATCAAAATCAAACTTACACTCCTTTTTTAGTAGCTTGCACAATGGGTGAGCAATTTTCGAGAAATCTTTTATGAACCTCCGGTAGAAACCCGCATGCCCAAGAAAACTCCGAACACCTTTGACAAATATGGCTGGTGGAAGTTTTTCTATTACCTCAACTTTCGCTCTATCAACCTCAATACCCTTGTGCAAAATTTGATGACCCAAAACTATACCCTCTTTCACAATGAAGTGGCACTTTTCCCAATTTAGCACAAGATTGCACTCTTCACATCATTTTAGTACCTCAGCCAAATGCATCGAACAACCATCAAATGAGTCACCTACCATAGAGAAATAATCCATAAATACTTCAATAGTATCCTCCACCATATCTGAAAATATCGATATCATACACCTCTGGAAAGTCGATGTAGCATTACACAACTCAAATGGCATCCTTTTGAAGGCAAAAGTCCCATATAGACAAGTGAAGGTGGTCTTCTATTGATCTTCTAGAGCTATCGAGATTTGATTGTAGCCCGAATACCCATCTACAAAATAATAGCAACCCTTACCAGCAAGACAATCCAGCATCTGGTCCATGAACGATATCAAAAAGTGATATTTTTCTGTCAAGGCATTTAGCTTGTGGTAGTCCATGCATACTCTCCATCCAGTCACTGGCCTCATTGGAACCAGCTCTTCGCATTAGGAACCACACTAATCCAACCTTTCTTATGTACACACTGAACAGGACAGACCCGACTAATATATGCTATGGGGTATATGGCTCTAGCATCCTTTTAGTAATTTCCTTTTTCTCTACCTCTTGCATAGGTGGATTAAGTCTCCTTTGGTGCTCCATACTTGGCTTACTATCGGGAATGAGTTGGATTTTATGAGAACAAATGCCAGGAGGAATCCCAATTATATCCGCAATAGTCCATCTAATAGCCATTTTGAAACATTTCAACACAGAAACCAATGCCTCTACTTGTTCCTCACTCAAATCATTAGCAATGATTATTGGTAACGTGCTATCTTTCCCCAAGAATACATACCTCAAGTGGGATGGTAGAGCCGTGAGTTCCAGTTTTGGAGGCTCTTCCACAGACGGTTTAGTAGGTGGAGAGTCCCGATTCTTCATATCTAACTCTAATCTTTTTGGTTTGGAATGGAATTTGAACCTATCAAGTGCGCCAACTAATTCATTATAGTCTTCAATACCATTACCGTCAAAATTCATCATTACCGTTGCTAGTACATCAACACCCAACCTCTCTTTAATAGACACTTCAGAACTTCACTCCACAATATGATTCACCACCGATATTGACTTAAGATCATTTTTTTGCTTCATAGACCTACATCTATTAAAAGTTACCTCCTCATTATTCAGCCAGAACTTCAGCTTCCCTCTCTACATAACGACTAAGGCACACCCAGTAACAAGGAATGGTCTCCATAAGATGATGGGAACCTCAAAGTCAACCTCACAATCAAGTATCACAAAATCCGCTGGAAAAATGAATGACTCCACTTTCACAAGGACATCTTGGAGAACACCAATGGGCTTCTTCATAGTTCTATCAGCCATGAGTAGACGCATCACAGTCGGTTTTGGAGTCCCTAAACTCAACTTCTTATAAATCGACAATGGCATCAGATTAATGTTGGCACCCAAATCACACAAAATGCAACATCCCAATGGTACAAGGGATAGTGAAGGCTCCAGGATCCTTTTTCTTCTGCACAAGTGACCTAGTAGCGATAGCATTGCAATGTTGTAACCTTTTTTCATCCATAAAATTGATAGCCCTTTTTGGTCACTAAGTCCTTCATGAATTTTTCATATACGCATTTGCTCCAAAGCTTCTATCAACAAAACATTAATGGAAAGTTGTTGTAACATAGTTATAAATCTGTGATATTTTCCTTCTTCGATCTTTTTCACCAATCTCTGTGGGAATGGAGGTGGAGATCTAGGCATGGGAACAACTTTTTGGGTCACCTCCGCTTCCTTCCCTGTAGCATTTTTCGACTCTCCAGTAACCTCAATCTCATCCGCATCTTTTTCTACCACATTTTCACCTCAGACAGTATAGGGGGATCAATGGTATTTTTACCTTCGTGAGTAGTGACTGCCATAAAATGCCCATAATTCTTTGGATTATGGATGGTGTTGCTAGGGAGTGTGCCAGGCTGACGTGGGTTCACAGTAGTTGACAACTGACTAAACTGCTACTCAAGTTACTTGATTGACACTGCATGGGTATCAATTTTTTGACCGATTCCAGACAAGTCATTTTGCATCTCCTTCACATTCTCATCAGTTGCATCAAACCTCTTCATCATCTTTTGCATCATATCCTCAATGCGTGACATACTACTACCGGCCTCTCTATTACCAGATTCTCTATTACCAGGTGGAACATAGGGCCGAACTCTCTCATTCATGTTGTCATAGTTGTTTTGGTTGTAGTTGTTATCATGATTGTAGTTCTCATCCCAGATATAGTTTCCCTCTCGATTGTAGTTTCTATAGTTTCGACCTTGGTTTGCTTGACATTGGCACCAATTATTTGAGTTGGAACCTTGGGTGTTGGTTCGGAAACCCCCCGTCTGATCATTAACCAAATACGCATCCTTCTAATAGTAACATTCCTCAACTGGTGGTGGTGGAGTTCTAGTTAAGTAGTTCACCGCATTCACCTTTTTTGCATTTCCACTCACATGTTTCAATACCAAGCCCAGTTCTATCCTTATCTGAGCCATCTCTTCACGAATATCATTATTGGGTTGACTTGGTGCAATTTGAACAACGAATGTTCTCCTTCCAGTATTAGCCTTTCTAGTTCTCCATGCCTTTTTATTCCTAGAAATATTCTCTAATTTTTCAGCGATCTCCTCAAAAGTGCACTTACCATATGATCCTCTAGCAATAGTATCTAGCACAGCCTTTCCATTTTCATCCTATCCTCTGTAGAAGTACACCGTCAATGACTCATCATCTATGGGGTGATTCTAAACACTTCTTATGAACGCAGTGAACCTATCCCATGAACTACTTACAGACTCTCCAGGCAGTGCTACGAAATTGTTTAGTTTATCCTTGTGATTTAACTTCTTAGACACTGAAAAGTACTTCGCCATGAACACCTTATGCAATTGGTCCCATGTATGAATCAAATTGTATAGAAACTCAAAAAAACCACACTACAGCATCACCAATCCATAACAGAGGGAAGACTCTCAAACCTATGACATTCATATCCAATTACGGTCGTCCCACACATTTCGTACACACACTTCTCAATTTAGCCATGTGACCATGTGGATATTCCAGAGCTAGACCAGAAAACAACCCTCTTGTTGTAAGCATTTGCATAAGACTGCTCGTCACCAGAAATGTATGCCCTGGAGGTAGGGGAGGAAGAACAATAGGCCCTTTTGATTCAATTGTATTGTAGTCAACCCTGTAGTTATCACGCAACCTAGGTTCTGGCGAATTCTGCACCCTCTCTGCATCTCTGATTAAATTACCACCATGAACCTGAGCGGGCACATTAACAACTCCAGGAGACGGCAATTCATCTCCATCCTCATGATCTTCTCTGATTAGATTATTATATATCCCTAGATTTGCCATTTTGCTCATAGTCTTTGTTAGTTCAGGATCGTAGGGGGTCAAGGGTTCGCTTCAACTCTGTGTACTTGGCATACACTAGAGTTGGAACCTGTGGAAAACAAAAACCAAACAAAACGTAAAATTTGGAAATATTTGACTAAAGTTCAATAATGTAGTTAAACTTAATCTAAAAGCCGTATTGCCCAGCAGCGACGCCAAAATTTGATACGCTCAAATTACACATCCCTAAAGAAGTATAAGCGATCATTGTCAAATAAAGAACCCAACTTGTAAGTTGGGGTCGATCCCACGAGGAATATGGTTTACAATTAAACTTAGCTCACTATTATCTCCGTTTAGTCAAACTATTTTCGAGAAAAGTAAACAGGGGGGATTTTGTAATTAAGTAACAAATTCGAATGATTAAGTAACAAGTAAACAAAATTCAGACTTTGATTTATCAATATGAGAAGGAAACTAGGGTATATGTGTTCCCCACAAGCTCTTAGTAATCCTAATAATAGTAATCTTTTCCTAGTGTTTTACATGCAGAGTTGGTAAGTTAGGTATCCCTAAGTGATTGGTCCTCCAAGTAGGGAATGTCAACACACAACTTAGTCTATCTATGGGTGTGCGCTTTACTAACCGTTACCTTTACCTCAGATTAGTCGTCATATCAATGTAGTTTAGTTTTCACCCTCACTCCAATTGACATCAAACTATTAGATATCATCCACTAAATCTCTATTGTTTAATATTTTTCTCATTCATTACCTCATTGGTCCGGCAAGTAGGAACGAGGTGATTTCTAACGTTGCGCACCGCTAGAAATCCTTCAAAACGAAAGGATTAACAATACATGCATAACCACTATTCAAGAATTACTTAATTATTAATTATACATTGGTAATTGCTCATGGTTCCCACAAACCTAGTTGTAGATTTGGCTACTCATGCTTGAGAGTTCACAATTCATAATTAGGTTAAAAGAATTCATGAACTTAGAGTTAGAATAGATGAAAACCCAAATCTTGAATTGAAATTCAAAGTGAAAATTGTATCAAACGAAAACCAGAAATTTAATTCCTAAAATTTTGCAAATTAATTCCTAAAGAACAATAACTAGAAGTTTACATAATGTCTAACCTAAAAAATGAGGATTACAACTCCTATTTATAGAAAACAAGTCCTAACTTAAACAGGAAAAAAAATAAGTAAATAAAACTGCTCAGACGCGACTTCTATCGACGACACAACCTACATACCGTGGGTCGACCTACGGTCCGTAGGTCACCCTCCGTGGTCCAACACTTAGAAAATAAAATCAGGTACTGGAACTTCAACTTTCTAATCTTCAGTTGGCGAATGTGCAGGACGGCCCATGGGTTGACCTATGGTCCATCGATGCCTCCGTGGTTCCACACTTGGTCAGGCTTCCCTAAGCTTCCACCTACACTTGCCCTCCTACGGTCCGTGCATTTGACTATGGTCCGTCCTGTCAGTCTGTGGTCTTGAGTACTGAAACTCAATTTCTATACTAGGACCTATGACTGCCGATCCACAGCTCGTCATTGGACCTACGGACCGTGGTTGGCTCCGTTTGTGGATACTTCTGAACTTTTTCAGCTCTCATCTCCATCAACCGCATCCATGCCTATTTCCTGAAAAATTACACACAAAAGTTAATTTCTAATACAAAATAGCCCAAGACATACACAAACTCTAAGTGAAACGCATCAAAAATACTGTAAGGTCACGCTATATCACTAACCACTAAAGTTGTTGAGTACGGTATGTATGATGAACACCTGAACCTACATCATATAATGATGTAGCACAAAAGTATGTGTCATTACTGTGAATGTACAAAACATGTGGGATATATGCTACCCAAACAATATAAACTTAACAAGGAAATAAACATAATGAAACATAATTCACAACTGAGCTGGATGCAATGAACAAGTACTAATCATGAAGATATGACATGATCAGCTTAAATACTGAAGTAAATACATAATACATGGTCAATGAAACATGAATCTAACAGTGGGTGATAATATTAACCACTAAAAACTAGGTGAGCTAAACGTGGAGTCCGATGTATATGCCCCATCCAGAAGACCCAATATAGCTTGCCAGGGTATAAAGGCATGAATGTGGTGTGATAACAAAAATTGAAGCCCAACAGAGCAAACTTATAAATCTACGAGGGCATGTAGTTCTAGGACTTGAGGGTACGTTGAACCCTAGTCCAACTCTGTGCTAAGCTTACTCCCAACTGAAAAATAAAGCTAAGAATGCAATTGTAATACTGAATAGCTCAAAATATGAATAATTATCTTAGAATGCATCATACATATACTGAAAGGTATGTCATTCAAATTATGAAGAATGAATGTCTGACTAATCTGCCTAGAAAGTATAATTCATGAAATATAGATAATTAACAAAATTTAGGATTTCAGAGTTGTATACATGGGACTGTACTAATTCTTCAAGAAACGAGTCTTAAACATCATAAAAACTATAGCAGCTAAATCCTAATAGATCCCTATGATTTAAGAACCCTAGGTCTAAACAGAATGATACCTCGGACATATCAGTATGAAAGTTTCCCAATAAGAATGGACATTCATAAAATCAAGTATGATTGTTATTTATGTCATGAAACCCCCAAAAAATGCCATAATTTTGGCAAAAAAAATTATCTTTAAAATAGACAATGGCCCACCCCTTTGGGGATCAATAAGAAGCCACTAAGTAAAAATCATTCCTCTTATCTGATTATACCATTTCTATGGCTTTCTTGAAGTAACAATCAAATACAAGTTAAAATATTAGAAGAAAACTCAATCACTCAATCAGAAAAAAAATATCAATCACACATTCAGGTAATACTCAACATACCACGAATGTACTAACCTAGAATTTCAACTAGTCCAAGCTCACGACGTTGGACCCAATAATGAATAACAATTCGAATTTAAAGGCTCAAACTCACAAAATAAGCACAAACATAAAGCACAACTAGGAAGCATGTGACATAATAAGTTTCACACCACCGAAGAGCAATTTCTAAGGATACTTATGACACCGAGATCAAGGATCAAACTAAACGATGGTTTTCAACCTAAAAACTATACTAAGCAACCCAAAGATGACCATAAATTGACAAAGGATCATGTAAAGATGCAACTAGTCCTAAAAACCCAACCTAATAATCAATACTACTCAATACATTGTTTAACTAACTAAGCCAAACCAAAAAAAAGTGAAAATGTAACCTATCTCAAGGCTAAAACTGAACCCAAACCTCTACTTCAGAGCATTTTCGTACAATGGGCCTTTGGAAGATGCCATGCTATCAACATCATGAAAAGATAACCAAAACAAGAATAATGATACACATATCAATATAAGAGTTAAAAAATGAACAAACAACCTAAAAATATAATTATGGGACCCACATAGAGTCATAAAATTGACTTCGCCATGAGGTCCCACACAACTCAAGGAACTTGTTTCCTTGAAACGGGTACAATCTGACCAATAATCAAGTCAAAATAATATCACCATCATTCAAGCTAAAAAGAAAAAAATTGGATAATTGAAGGAGAAAATAGATGGGAATTACAAAGATAAATGGGATAGTTATTGACCGCACAATGTTCCCATACAATTCCCCAACACAATCAAATAATCTACACAAGAAACTCCAATAGAAGCTCTCTATATCGGCCAAAGACTTTAGTCTTTTAAGAAAATGCAGAATAAAAATTGGCTGATCTTTGAAATAACTGCGAGGATATCATCTCTCCATGATTAATGAGCCTTTTCTGTGAACAAGGAGGTCAAAGAACTGACCCTTCACGAATGCGAAAGGAGGCTTACAATTGTGAAAGTCAATACTGACATAGCCCATGAACGAGGAGATCCTTACACGAATGTAGAGGCCACTGTAGTTACACTTTCTGAACATGAAGGGCAGGTTATCCATCAATCATTTAATGCGGCCAAGGGCCAGCAATCATGGAAAAGCAAAAAGTGCTACACCAGCAGCACTGCATCAGCAAACAATGCAACCTAATCAAAATTCACATTTCAGACTTTACAGAATTAATGAAACCACCAATGTAGTTCGTCGCTTCAGAATGTTGACCCAAGTCAGCACTTGTAAGGTAAACAGAAAACAAAATGACAAATGCCACAAAATCATTGCAAACATGTCACACCCCGAGGCTATCCGTAGATGCAACATGGTGCTTAGTGTCACAAGTGACTTCAAGCTAACCATTACATGACATATTTATACAAGTTCAATTAAAACATGCAATGTGTGGAATCTAAAAAACGTTTAATATCCTAAAAGCCCAACATGTCTAAATGTATAAAATATATTAACAATATAGTGATGACTTAAAATAAGACTTACAACTCAAGCTGAATCTACTCTATATCTAAAAGCCTAAGATGATCTGAGTTGATGGGACATGACCCAAACTAACTCTAATAGGACTAAAACTGAAAAGTGATTACTGAAAAGTAAAGGATGTCTATCTTCCTTGAACTATGAGGACTCACCACTAGGTTGTTGAGTACAATCTAGATGCTGAACGGATGAACCTACATTATATAATGATGTAGCGCAAAAGTATGTGGCATTACTTTGAATGTACTAAGCATGTGGGATATATGCTAGTTGAACAATATAAACTAAACAAGGAAATATATGTACTGAAGCATAATTGAAAACACAGCTAGATTTAATGACCAAGTACTAATCATGAAGATATAACATGCTCAACTTGAATACTCAAATAAATACACGATACATCGTCAATGAACCATAAATCTGACAATAGTTGATAATATTAACCAACAAAAACCAGGTGAGCTAAATGTGGTGTCTGATGTATACACCCCATCGAGAAGACCCAATATACCTTTCTAGGGTATAAAGACGTGAATGTGGTGTGATCACAAAAACTGATACCCAACAGAGGGGATTGATAAGCCTATGAGGGCACGTAGTTCTGGGACTTGAGGGTACGTTTAACCTTAGTCAAACTCGGTGCTAAGCTTACTCCCAACTAAATATAAAGCTAAGAATGCAACTGTTATACTGAATAGCTCAAAATACTGATAATTATCTTAGAATGCATCATACATATACTAAGGGGTATGACATTCAAATTCTAAAGAGTGATTATCTGACTAATCTGCCTCGCAAGTATAATTCATGAAATACAAATATTTAACACAAGCTAGAGTTTCAGAGTTGTATACATGGGACTATACTAATTCTCCAAGAAACAAGTATTAAACATCATAGAAACTATAGTAGCTAAATCCCAATGGATCCCTATGATTTAGGAACCCTAGGTCTTAACAAAGGACATATCAGTATGAAAGTATCCCAATATGAATGGACATTCATACAATCAAGTATGATTGTTATTTCTGTCATAAAAACCCCAAAATACCATAATTTCGGTAAAAAAAATTTATCTTTAAAATAGATAGTGGCCTGCCCCTTTGGGGGTTAACAAGAAGGCACTAAGTAAAATTTATTCCTCTTATCTCATTATACCATTTCTAATGCTTTCCAGAAATAACAAAAAAATTCAAGTTAAATTATTAGAA
The DNA here is from genome assembly GCA_036250505.1 of Solanum acaule. Classification (NCBI taxonomy): domain Eukaryota; kingdom Viridiplantae; phylum Streptophyta; class Magnoliopsida; order Solanales; family Solanaceae; genus Solanum; species Solanum acaule. Next base: position 16,852 of record JAJOOR010003890.1, on the reverse strand, counting down.
GAAAACTCAATCACTCAATCAGAAACAACATATCAATCACACATTCAGGTAATACTCAACATACCACAAATGTACTAACCTGGAATTTCAACTAGTCCAAGCTCATGACCTTGGGCCCAACAATCAATAACCACTCAAATTTAAAGGCTCAAACTCACAACATATGCACACAAATAAAGTACAACCAAGAAGCATGTGACAAAATTAGTTTCACACCACCAAAGAGCAATTTCTAAGGATACTAATGACACCAGGGTCAAGGTCAAACTAAACTATGGTTTTCAACCTAAAAGCTACACTAAGCTACCCAAGGATGACTATTAATTGGCAAAGGATCATGTAAGGATGCAACTAGTCCTAAAAATCCAACCTAACAACAATACTACTCAATACATTGTTTAACTAACTAAGCCAAGCCTAAAAGAAGTGAAACCGTAACTTATCTCAAGGCTAAAATTGAACCCAAACCTCTACTTCAGAACATTTTCCTTACAAAGGGCCTCATAAAATTGACTTCACCATGAGGTCCCACACAACTTAAAGAACTTGTTTCCCCAAAACAGGCACAATCTGAGCAATAATCAAGTCACAACAATCTCACCATCATTCAAGTTCAAAAGAAAAAAATGGAGAATTGAAGGAGCAAATAGATGGGAATTACAAAGATAAACGGAATAGTTATTGACCGCATAGCGTGCCCAAACATTTCCCCTACACAATCCAATAATCTCCAAAAATAAACTCTAAGAGAAGCTCTCTATATTAGCCTAAGACTTTAGTCTTTTAATAAAATGCATAATGAAAAATGGGCTGATCTTTTAAGTAACTGCGTTTATATTATCTCTCTACAATCAAGAAGCCTTTTCCCTGAACAAGGAGGTCATAGCATTGACCCTTCATGAATGCGGAAGGAGGCCAACAATTATGGAGGTCAATGCTAACACAGCCCGCGAATGAAGAGCTCCTTACACGAATGTAGAGGCCACCGTAGTTACACTCTGTGAAAATGAAGGGCAGGTTATCCATCAATCCTTTAATGCAGCCAAGGGTACGCGGTCATGGAAAAGCGAATAGTGCTACACCAGCAACACTGTATCAGCAAATTACCAAATTCAGGAAATTCCCCCCATGTTGGATCAAAATTAATTCGAATACATGTGAACGCAAAGAAACTATACTACCAAATCAAAATTCATATTTCAGACTTAACGAAACTAATGAAACCACCAATGGAGATCATCTCATCAGAATGATGACCCAAGTCAACACTTGTTAGGTAAACACAAAAAAAAATGACAAATGCCACAAAATCATTGCAAAAACATCACGCCCGAGGCTACCCCTAGACGCAACATGATGCTTAGTGTCACAAGTGACTTCAAGCTAACCATGGCATAACATATCTATACAATTTCATATAAAACATGCACTGTGCAGAAGGTAAAAAAAAAATTTAATATCCTAAAAAGGGAAAAGCCCAACATGTCTAAATGTATAAAATATATGAAGAGTATTGATGAGTTGGGGATTTCAAATTATTTAGGGCTTAGTATCCAGAGTTTTACTTTCCTTAATACCTATTTTATGCTCTAAACTGATGTTAAAATGCTAATTTGCAGCAATGAAGTTAAAAGAGCAGCTCAAGGACATTAACAGGCAAGAAGGAGAGAAAAAACTAAAACAGGCTGAAGAAAAGCAAGACCGATGATTGCCAAGATCACTCGGCGAGTCGCTGAGTGGGTTTTTAGCTCGCCAAAAGTTCTCGAAGGCCAGCCCAGGGAAAAAGCCAACTCGGCGATGGAATGGTGTAATTCGGTGAAGCACCAAATGGATCGGCGATGGTAATTTTGATCGCCTACAGTAACAGCAAAGAAGTGATGAAGAGTCAAGCTAATAAGGCAATGTAAAGGAGCATTTGGCACATCGTCGACCAGGTTGGCGACGCTTGACTTATTCCACCGAATGGCTCCGAAGTTAAAAATCTAGGAATGTATAAATGGAATTTTGAAAAGAAGAAAATGAGTTCCCTCACATTCTAACTCTAGGTTTTTTTTTTATCTAAAATACTCTAAACATTGTTTTTAGTCTTTTTGAGTAGGAATTTAGGTTGGCTTTTGCTTTATAACTGATTTTAAACATTGTGTAGACTTGCAATTTGTTACCCAAGCTGATGGAGAACATAGTTGGTAATATTTTCTTGCTTTTTATGATGTTTGGCTAAAACCCCCATTCTTGGGGGTGTGATAATGTCATTGAATGTTTGAATTAGCTTATGGGTGTTAGAATTTACTAATTTAATTGTTGATTTGAAGTGGGTTCAATTGATAATTGAGTTTTAATTGATGAATTGTAGTTGCAAATACAGTTCTAGTTTAGCATTCTAGGCTTTCTTGAGAAAGAGGTTTTAGAATTAAAACTATTAATTTATGATTGTAGTGATTGGGTTATTGTGGATTCATAAGAAAGTGGATCTGAATTTAATCCTACCAATCTTGCTCGAAAGAGTAGATTTATTAAGGTTCTAGGCTGTTCATATTTGTTGGGCTTGTCGAGGTTCGAGAGAACTCGCTAGATTCATGATAGTTGATCGAGTGATGTCTATTACATTTAAATTCTAGCCTACCCACTATGGTTCAACGAGTTTTATTAAATATTAACCACCCATTTAGTGAAAAATTGGTGTTTAATTGATCAAATCCCAAGGACCCCTCTCTGCTTGATTACTCTCATATTTTCGTAGTTGTTAATTGCTCACTCTAATACCCCAATTAACACTAGTTGTCAAACCCCTTCCATTTACTTTAATTGTTCTAAAAATATCTACTTTTACAAATGATTAAAATACTTCTTTCACTTCGTAATTGAATTCTCTACTGTAACACTCCTTGTGGGATCGACCCCAACTCTTAGTTGGGTTTATACTTGATTACGACTGCATACACTTAGAATGGGATGATGTGTAGTTGAGTTATCAAAAATGGCACCGCTGTCGGGGAGTGGTGTTTAGAATTCTTTTAGTGAAGTTTAATTGTGTACTAATCTTGTTGTAGTTGAATCAACTTATTTTTATGTGTGTCGGTGATTGCTCTTAAACAGGTGACGAGATGAGAGTAAACGGGAGCAATGCTAGCCAAATTGGACGCAATGATGACATCGGTAACTTCATGATGTCAATGAAGCTCAGCTAGAAAGTGCGGGTGCTATTCGGTTGCCTCTGGTTGTAGGCAATGTGGTTTTTCACGTGAATAGTACTATGTTGCAACTGTTACAAATGAAGGGTTTATTTGGAGGGCTAGCTCATGAGGATTCCCTTGACTACATACGAAACTTTATGGACGTGTGGGGTCCATTTTCCTTCAAGAATATCACTCAAGAGTTGGTCTGACTTCATTTGTTCCCTTTTTCTCTTATGGGGGAGGCAACAAAGTGGTTAGACGACCTACCCAGGGACTCAATTACTTCTTGGGAAGAGCTTCTGATACGTTCAATATAAGGTTTTCCCCTCCTTTGAGTATGATGACATTGAGAGATAACATTTAGAACTTCAAACGATTGAATGGTGAACCATAAAACATGGTTGAGGTTTCAGAAGTTGCTGCTCCAATGTCTAATGCATGGGCTCCCGAACATTTTGTTTTTACAACACTTCTACCAGAGTCTAGATTTAATCAACAAGGGTGTGGCTGCCAAGCTCGTTCAAGGAGGAATCATGCAACAACAATTTGAATTAAAATCTACTCTTCTTGATGGGATGACGAAGATTAACCGCGCTTGTTACACTAGGGAAGATCAAGTGTCTCCATTGAAGTTGAGGATGACAAAGGAACAAATAGAAAAGGACCAAGAGCAGCATGAAAACATGGCCAAGATGATGACCCAAATGGATTTATTGTCGAAACATGTAACACCTCAGATTCAGAGAAGGGAAAATATTTTGTCCCTTAGCCGACTCGGTGAAGTAGGGTTTAACACCTCAATATTTGAAAGAACTAAATTGGAAATAAGCTAAATCTGGAAATTTTCAAGTTAAGCTTAAGAAGTGAATTTTGGGTCAACTTTAATTGACCATAACATTCCATACAAGATGAGTTAGGTGTCCCATAAGATATCAAATGAAAGGTCTTGGAATCGTCTTTCCAACGCCACCAACTTTGCTAATTTGCAAGCTCGTATGAGGGAGATATGACTGTTTGAAATCAGGCTGTCCGGTTAAGGAAAGTTACTCGGATTTAAGAGGGGTATTTTGGTCATTTCCTTACCCAAATAGGTTAATTCGTTTTAAGTAATTAATTAGGGGTCTAAACTGATTTGGTTCAGTTTTCCCAAACCAATATACGCTTAGGTTTTTGAGAAGAGTTCAAGAAGAGGAGAAGAGGAGAAAAGTCAAGGTGTTCTTGGAGTTTTCTTGCGGAATTGAAGGTCATTTTTCCAAGGGTTGATCCCTAAGGAGGTATGTGAGTTCTCATGGTGTTGGGTTTGCTCACCCGCACGCTAATCATGTTATTTTTAGGTCAAATTCGTTCTTAAAATTGAAGGATTTGAGTTCTTGTTGAGTTTTTTTGGAATACCTTTGATAATCTTGATTGTTGGTATTTCGATGAGTTCTTGGAATAAGTGTTAGTGTTTTGAAGGTTGTTTGGATGTAGATTATCTTGTATGTATGTTGAGTATTCAATTCTAAGTGATTGGAGAAGAAATGATTAGATTCTAGTTGAATTAAGGTCAGAAAACAAGTAGAAAAAATCGTCGGAATTTCCTGGGGGAATGGTGGAGCGGCGCGCCACCGATGCATCAGCAGTGCGCCAGAAATGGATCTTTGAACTTAAGGTTCTGGCGCCCTACTCCAGCAGTGTGCCTAGGTCATCTGCCCCCACCTTTTTTCCGTTGTTCAGCCCGTCTAAGGCCTTCTAAAGTATACCGTTACTTCTTATTGATTCTAACTACTCTAAACTACTTCTAAACATCTAGAAATCATTCATAAACATGAATCCATATATTCAAATTCAAGGGAGAGCTAAGAGTCAAGTCTTGAGAGTTCTTTTGAGTCCTTTGAGAAGTATTTTGCAAACCTTTTTAAGCTTGTTATAAGACTTGAGCATTTGAGTTTGAGGAAGATTAAAGTTGCATTCATTTTCTTAAAAATGATATATGGGAACTAAGTATTCCCAAGAGTAAATGTTTTCACATTTAAGAAAGAGAAGAAACACCGATTTCCAAAAGAGTTCATGAGCACCTTTAAGTACCATCTCTTTTAAGAGAAAGATTTTTTAGTAATAATCTCAAACCACAAAAAGAGGAAATGCTTTCTTTAAAATATAATGAGCTAAGTATATTTTGGGAGTAGTATTGAGCACCGATATGGGGGAGAGTTCATACAACTCACAGCCCCCATAAACCATGTAGCCAACATGGGTAGAAAGGGTCATATTTTTTAGATGATTCCTTAATGTTTTTAGCATAGACTAGTAGATCCACTTAGTAGTAGGTCCTATACCCTGGAAAAGTATAGGACGACTCTGGAAGCGTGGGTTAGATGCTGTATCATCATATAACTCATAGTGACGGTTGTTGGTTAGAGAACTCCCACAAAGATATTTTTGTATTCTTAAATAAACAGAGTTTACTTTGTATTTTCATATACAAATAGAGTTTATATTGTATCCTTGCATACAAACTGAGTACATTGTATTTTTAAATACATTGAGTTGCTATTTACTGTATCCTTGCGAGAATTGATGATCTTTTCAATCAGCATCAGGGTGCCACTTGTTTTTCTAAGATAAACCTCATATCAAGCTATCATCAGTTGAGAGTAAGAGAAAGTGACATCCCTAAGACAACATTTACGACCCGTTATGGTCATTATGAGTTCTTGGTCATGTCGTTTGGTTTAACTAATGCTCTTGCATCATTCATGGACCTTATGAATAGAGTATTCAAGCCTTATCTAGATATATTTGTTATCGTATTCATTGATGACATTCTAGTCTATTCGAGGAATAAGGAATATCATGCTAGTAATCTCAAAGTAATTCTCCAAACTCTCAAGGATAGAGAGTTGTATGCTAAATTATCTTAGTGTGAGTTTTGGCTTGAGTCTGTGGCATTCTTAGGGCATATTTTTTCGGTGATGGGATTCGAGTTGACACGCATAAGATAGAGGCAATGCAAAACTAGCCTAGACCCACGTCTCCAACTAATATTAGGAATTTCTTGGGATTGGATGGCTATTATAGGAGGTTTTTTGAGGGTTTCTAATCTATTTCATCATCATTGACTAAGTTGACTCAGAAAACAATGATGTTTCAATGGTCTGAAGCTTGTGAGAAAAGATTTGAGGAATTGAAAACTTGGTTGACTACTGCTCAGAGTTAACCTTACGAGAAGGTACGCAACGTTTTGTTGTGTATTGTGATGCATCCAGAGTTTGATTGGGTTGTGTAATAATGCATAATGGCAAAATCATAACTTATGCCTCAAGACAACTTAATGTTCAAGAGAAGAATTACCCAACGCGTGATCTAGAGTTGGCTGATGTAGTATTCACTTTGAAGATATGGCGTCACTATTTGTATGGTGTTCATGTGGATGTGTTCACCGATTATAAGAGTCTTCAGTATGTATTTAGTTGGAAGAAGCTTAATATCTGACAGAGGAGGTGGTTAGAATTACTCAAGGATTATGACATGAGTAATCTATACCATCCAGGTAAGGCTAATGTTGTTGTTAATGCCTTGAGCAGGTTATCTATAGGTAGTACCACCCATATTTAGGAAGACAAGAAAGAATTAGCAAAATATGTGCACAGACTTGCACACTTGGGAGTTCAATTGTTTGATTCCAATGAAGGTGGAGTAGTGGTGATGAATGGGGCTGAATCCTCAGTACTGTCAGAAGTGAAAGAGAAACAAGACCAAGACCCTATTTTTCTTGAATTGAAGGCAAATGTTCATAAGCAAAAAGTGATGGATTTTGAACAAAAGGGAGATGGTGTATTGAGGTATCAAGGTAGATTGTGTGTACCCAAGGTGGATGAACTCCAAGAGAGGATCTTCGAGAAAGCTCATAGCTCCAGATACTCTATCCATCCGGGTTCCACAAAGACGTATCGTGACTTGAGAGAAGTCTATTGGTGGAGTAGTATGAAGAAGTGTATTACTGAGCTCGTTGCTAAGTGCTTGAATTTCCAACAAGTCATGGTAGAGCACCAAAGCCCCGGTTGTATGGCTCAGAATATGGAAATTCCGAAATGGAAGTGAGAAGTGATCAATATGGACTTTATTACTGGTTTGTCCCGGTCTCGCAGGCAGCATGATTCTATTTGGGTGATTGTAGATCGAATGACTAAATCAACCCACTTTTTGCCTGCAAAGACTATTCATTCAGTAGAGGATTATGTTAAGTTATATCTTCAAGAGATAGTTAGACTTCGTGGAGTTCCAGTGTCCATCATTTCAGATAGAGGTGCACAATTTTGGAAGTCTTTCCAGAAAGGTTTGGGTTCGAAGGTGAACTTGAGTACTGCTTTTCATCCTCAAGCAGAGCACACTATTCATACTTTAGAATATATGTTAAGGGCTTGTGTGATTGATTTCAAATGTAATTAGGATGATCACTTACCTCTCGTAGTGTTTGCTTACAACAATAGTTATCACTCTAGCATCCAGATCGCTCCTTATGAAGCTCTTTATGGGAGAAGATGTAAATCTCCTATTGGATGGTATGAGGTTGGTGAAGCTGGGTTGATAGGGCCAGACTTAGTTCATCAAGCTATGGAGAAGGTGAATATTATTCAAGAGAAGTTGAAAACATCGCAGAGTGGTCAGAAATCCTATACTTATATTAGGAGAAGAGACTAAGAGTATGAAGTAGATGATTGGGTCTATTTGAAGGTTTCACCCATGAAGGGTATTATGAGATTTGGTAAGAAGGGGAAGCTTAGTCCCCGATATATTGGTTCTTACAGTATATCCAAGAGGATTGGTAATGTAGCTTATGAGTAGGAGCTGCTGGAATCCTGTATCACCAAAAATCCATGGACTATAGCACACAAAAATCAGTAAAATCTTGTTTTTCATGCTCTTGGGCTCATTTAAACTTTAAAATGCTCCCGTTTGCCCATCGGGACAATCTCACACCATTGATAAGGTCCTAACGAACGTCCATAAAAAAATTGGCCAAATCATGTCGGAATCTTGTATCACCAAAACTCCATGGACTATAGCACACAAAAATCGATAAAATCTAGTTTTTCGCACTCCAGGGCTTGTTTGAACTTGCAAATGCGTCTGTTTGCCCCTCGGGACCAACTCACTCTATCTATAAGGTCCTAATGGGCGTCCACAATTTTTTTTAGCAAAAACTATGTTGGAATCCAGTATCACCAAAACTCTATGGACTATAACACACAAAAATCGCTAAAATCTGGGTTTTCATGTTCTGGGGCTCGTTTAAACTTGTAAATGCACCTGTTTTCCCCTCAGGACCAACTCACCCCATTAATAAGGTCCTAACGGACGTCCACCAAAACCATTGACTAAAATCATATCGAAATCCTATATCACCAAAAATTCATGGACAATAGCACTTGAAAATTGGTAAAATCTGGTTTTTCAGGCTCTGGGGTTCATTTGAACTTGAAAATGCACCCTCTTGCCGCTCGGAACCAAGTCACACCATTAATAAGGTGCTAACAGATGTCCACAAAAAATTTGGTGAAAATCATGTATCACAAAAAATTCATGGAATATACCAAATGAAAATAAGTAAAATCTATTTTTTCACGCTCTAGGGCTCGTTTGAACTTGAAAATGAGCCTGTTTGCCCCTCAGGACTGTCACGACCCAAGGGTACATCCAAGATGTAACATGGTGTATAGGACCCCGAGGGACCCCCATAAAGCCACTTAACATTCATAACATAATAAATAGAACAAAAAAGGTAAAGACAACATTTCTAGTCCAAAAGTTTTATAAAAGTAAAGCGGAAGTCTAAGCACTTTGTCTCAATAGCCATCTAATACAATATAATGAAATTGGGCCTAGCCCATACATCATGTCCAAAACTGAAAATAAGAAAGAAACTAAGAACAATGAAAGTCTGTCCTCGAAGCATGAGGACTCACCAAAGCTCGGAAACCTCTCAATTAACAACTAGCCACGAAACTGAAAACCCTGACTGTCAGACCCTTCATATGGGGAAATGTAGGCAAGAGTATACGTTAGTACAAAACAATATACCAAGTATGATAGCCATGCATATAAACATTTAAATCATGCTAAAAGAGGACATTTCATGACATTCAATTGACCAAGCTAAAACATGACATAACGGGTTAGAAAACGTGAGTCATAAAATATGGTCAATGCAAGCTAACATCATTTAAAACCTTTGAGCGCATGTGAGAAACTACTTTAAGTAACCTTAGTTCATTATTATTGTGGGAAGTAGCCTTAACCGACATAGAGACCATGTGAGCTATAACATGATCCCCCGGTGTCTCCCACACCAAAAAGGGTTCTCCTACTTGCCAAGGTAGAACCATGAACTTCTAGCTTAAGTGGATCCACTAGCTAATGTCTATATAGACAATCATCCTATGGGGGAACATAGGTAAGGGATAAGGAGATTGCTTCTAGAAACCTGACCTCTACTAATGGGAGAGCTTCCATCTCAATATCCTCTCAGTGTTAAGCCTAAATCCCACATAATAGTCATTTCTTACTTGTTCTTATTATCCATGGAAGGGCATGTCATCTTCCTAATCAAAGCTAAGTCATAAGTCAGCCATGGAAAGGTATCATTTAATAACCAATCCAAGATAAATTTCATTAGGATAGCTCTTTATCTTTGATTTATTTAGGTGAGAAGACCTTTTAGCCTTAAAATCCTTACTATGTGAGAAAACCTTTCACTATCATACTTTTATGTGTTTATGAGAAATCCTTTCAACAACACAACAACAACATCATCATTGATACTTCACTCTCAAAGCATCCTCAAACATTTTCATAGATTTCATAAGAATATGTATAATTCCATAATTCACCTTTCAAGGTTTAAAACCCACTTTCAATCATAAACATTTAGAAAACATGGGTTAGACATGGGTTTCATCATAAATTCATGTAATTCTATAAATTCTTGCTTGATATCTTAAAACTCTTCCTTCATAATGCAAGACCCACATTATATGCTCGTAACTTGAAACTAACATGGGAGTTTCATGGGTTCATAGGGGAATCATCATGAAATCATAGTATTTCATCAATTCATGCATAAGAGATCATAATTCAATCATTTAATTCAATAATCAAGAGAACCAATGGCAAGTGAAAAAAAACCCTAACTCCATTAGGGATTTCTAACTTTGAAATTAGGAAAATTTGGGAACTCCATGAATTGAAGAAATCCATGGATGAAAACTATCATACCTTTCTATCAAAGCCCACAAACAATTGGAGGATGGAGACTTGACCATGAGCCCTAGCTTCAACCCTTCTTCTTCTTCAAGTTTCTAGAGAGAGAAATATTTTGGAGAGGAAAAACCCAATTTCATTTGATGAAATTAAGAGAATGACTTGAATGGATATGTTTTGGGGTTAAAATCACTTATATAGGGGACCTAGGCATGGGTAAGATGACATAGTATTGTTTTAAAGAAATTTGGAAAACACAAAACTGCCGTCAAATATATCGCTGACTACACCCTAGACACTATCACGAGCTGTCAAGGACTACATGACCCATTGTGGTAGCCGTGGTCCTTGAACAATGGCTTGGAAATCCTGCCCCAAACCCCACTCCCTTCACGACTCCTTCCATTAGCCGTCAAGTGGCTCGTGTGGAGGGTCAACTTTTAGATAGCTACTCCCTCCCTTACCACGACTATCACCATTCATCGTGGTGCCCACCACGAGCTGTCTAGGTGCTCGTGGGAGGGAAGCATTTCTTGGTTCAACTATGTGAGCCATCACGGGTTACACCACGCTTCGTGGTGCCCTTCACGGTCCGTTTAGGACTTCGTGAAGGGTGGCCGACTCAATTCTTGGCTTGTGACTTCTCACTTAACCCCGTTGTTTAGTCTACTAGATTCTGAGGTGTTATAGGGACCAACTCACACCATTAATAAAGTCCTAACGAACGTCCACAAAAATATTTGGCCAAAACCATACCGGAATCTCGTATCACCAAAAATCTATGGACTATAGAATAGGAAAATTGGTAAAATCTAGTTTTTACGCTCTAGGCTCGTTTGACCTTTGAAATGTACCTATTTATTCCTCGGGGAAAATTCACGCAATTAATAAGGTACTAACAGACGTCCACAAAAATTTTCGGCCAAAATCATGCCGGAATCCTGTGTCACCAAATATCCATGGACTATACCACACGAAAATTGGTAAAATCTAGTTTTTCATGCTCTAGGCTCGTTTGAACTTAAAAATGCACCCGTTTGCCCCTCGGGACCAACTCATGCCATTAATAAGGTCCTAAGAGACGTCCACAAAATCTTTTGGCCAAAATTATGCCAGAATCCTATATGACCAACAAATCTATTGACTGTAGCACACAAAGATTGGTAAAATCAGGTTTTTCATGATCTAAGGATAGTTTGAACTTGGAAATGCATCCGTTTGCCCCACGGGACCAACTCATGCCATTAATAAAGTCCTAAAGGATGTCCACAAAACATTTCAGCTAAAATCATGTCCCAATCCCGTATCGCCAAAAATCCATGGACTATAGCACATAAAAATTAGTAAAATTGGGGTTTTCACGCTCTGGGGTTTGTTTGAACTTGAAAATATGCTTGTTTTCCCCTCAAGACCAACCTCACACAATTAATAGGATTCTAACGGATGTGCACAAAGAATTTCGGCCAAAATCATGCCAGAATCTTGTATCACCAAAAATCCATGGACTATATAGCACACAAAAAGTGAAAATATATGGTTTTTCACACTCTGGCTCATTTGAACACTAAAAGACGCTCGTTTGCCCCTCGGGACAAACTCACACCATTAATAAGGTCCTAACGGACGTCCATAAAATATTTCAGCTAAAATCATGCTGGAATCTTGTATCACCAAAATTCCATGGACTATAACACACGAAAATTGGAAAAATCTAGTTTTTCACGCTCTGGGGCTCATGTGGATTTGAAAATGTACCCATTTTCCCCACGGGACCAACTCACGCCATTAATTAGCTCCTAACGGACGTCCACAAAAAATTTTGGCCAAAATAGTGTTGAAATCCTGTATCACCGAAAATCCATGGACTATAGCACATAAAAATCGGTAAAATCTAGTTTTTCATTATCTGGGCTCATTTGAACTTGAAAATGTGTCCATTTTCCACTCGGGACCAACTCACGCCATTAATAAGGTCCTAACGTATATTGACAAAAGCCTTTGGCCAAAATCCTACCGAAATCCTCTATCACCAAAAATCTATGGACTATAGCACACAAAAATCGGTACAATATGGTTTTTCACGCTCTAGGGCTCGATGTGATTGTTTTACCCTCGGGACTATATCACCTCTAATTCAAGCAAGGGCGAGGTAGGCATTTTTCAGAACTTCTAGGTGCCCTCCACGAAGGAAACCACGGCCCGTGGTTGGACCACGTACTATAGGTGGGCCTGTGGATTGGACACCCAAAAGTGGTTCAGGACAGGACCCACGACTGGACCTACGGACCGTCGATGGGTCCACGGACCGTGGTCTAGGAGCCATAGGATAGGTCCAAAGTCTCTGAACTTAGTGGCAGTTGTACAGGATGAACTGTTGGTCTGTCCACCGTGCATCAGTCTTGATTCGTGGGTTAGGGTTTGACAGTTAGTGGTTGGGGTAGTTAGGTCTTTCCCTAATCATTTTATATTGATACTACGTTGTTTTGCCTAAGTCTAGGACCCCTGTTTAAATGATTTCAACCCCCAAATTAGTTCATTTAATTCATTCTCCTAAAACTCTAAAAGCAGACCAAAGCTTTTCCTCTCCAAATATTTCTCTCTCTAAAACATGAAGAAGAATGGTGACGCTAGAGCTCAAGGTCAGGTCTCCATTCATTAATTGTTTATGGGCTATGATAATAAGGTATGATGGCTTTTCATCAATGGAGCCGCTAAGATTCCCCAATGGAAAAGTAGAAATTCCCCAACTTGAGTTAGGGTTTTCTTCTAAGTTGTGGGTCTTTGTGAATATTGATCCAAGTGAGTGGATTATGTGTATTGATGCATGAATTGATAGGAATACATGTTTTTAGGATTATGCACAAGTACCTATGCTTAACCCATGTTTCTAAGTCAAAATTGATGTAAATGGATGTGATGCCATGGAAGGAGAATTTATGGGTTTAGATGTATTCTTATAGGATTGATGAGATACATTAGATTTGCTTTGAGATTGAAGCATATGTGATGATTATGATATGAATTTCTTTGAGACTGAAGCATATATGATGATTATGAGATGCAATGCTTTAAGGGTAAAGCTTATGTTATAATTTTTTTATTATTTATGTAATTGTTGTGGAAGGGATAGTTCGCACATGAATTTCTTATGTACATATGTGATTGGGTTTCTCACATTGAATGATTCTGGGTTAAAAGGGTTGCTCACCTAAAATGAATCTAAGCTAAAGACTAAGAAACTGATGAGGCTAGAGGTGATTACCCTTGACCTCTGAATGAGATGGATATGAGGCGATTACCTGTATCCCTTAGAATAGAATAAGAGGTGATTACCCTTATTCCTTGAAGTTGAACAAAAGGCAACTACCCATGTTCTTAAGATATGAATTGGACAAGAGGCGCGTACCCATGATCCTTATAGAAAGACGCTGGGCGAATACCCATGTCACATGATGTTGGACTAGAGCCGAGTACCCATGATCTATATGTAAAGAAAGACTAGAGGCTACTACCCATGTTCCCTTATAATAAGGCAAGAGACGATTCCCCATGTCTATATAATATAAGCTAGACTATGTTATGATAGGTGAGCTTTGATTGTTGTTTAAGATGCCTTCCATGATGATTAAGGATGCTTTGAGGTTACTTCAAGAAGTATTCCTTTTATGATGAAATTATTTATTATGTGCTTTGATTATGCTTTATGACTCATGTTTTCTAACTCTTATGTTTATGTTGATGTTTATGCAAGATATCATATTTGGTACATTCTTGTACTAACGCATACTCTTTCCTACATTTCTTATCCAACTATAGGGTCCGACGTGCCCGACTCTAATCCCTTTGGCTAGGATCATAGTAGAGGCAAGTCTTGAAGATTGGTGAGTCCTCACAACATTCGAGGACTTAACCGCCATTTCTCTTATATTTCTTTTCATTTTAGTATTGAACATTGTTGTATGGGCTATGTGCCAAGATTTAATTGTATTAGATGGTTTTTGAGACAAGTGTATTACATGTCCACTTTTTTTTATAAAGACTTTGATCGTGTTGAAAATGTTTTAAATCTTACTGATTTCCTATTATCTTGACTATGAATGCTAAGTGGCTTATGTGAGGCCTATCGGGGTCTTGTATGCCATGTTACATCTAAGGTGTACCCCTGGGTCGTGACAAACTTGGTATCAGAGCACAAGGTTTAGAAAAGTTCTAGGATGTCTCAAAACCATGTCTAGTAGAGCCTTGTTCATAAGTGTGAAGCACGCCACATTTATGAATGAGAAGCTATAAGATGTTTAGGAAAATTAACTTCTTCATTACTCTAAGTCGTGCAATAGAGTTTAACTCTATAAGATGTCTCTCCTAATACTTACCCGATGGTCTACAAGATATGACTACTCGAAAGGCTTATGCTAGAAGGAACGAGGGAGAAGATGTTGGTCAATGAGCTCCTCCTCAAGCTCCGGTTGACCCTTTGGCCGAGCAAGTGACTAATGCAGAGTTTAGGACTGATTTTCAAGTGTTGGCTCAAGCCGTGACGACCCAAGTCAATGGGGAAGTGGTGAACCTCGTGAACCCAAATATGGGTACGGCGACATCTAGAGTGAGGGACTTCACAGGGATGAATCCTCCGAAATTTTACAGTTCTAAGGTTGACGAAGATACTCAAGAGTTCATTGATGAGATTTAGAAGGTGTTGACTACTATGGTAGTGACTCTAGTGGAAAAGGCGGAATTTTCCGATTATCAAGTTAAAGGTGTGGTTCTAATTTGGTTCAACGGTTTAAGTCCTCTTTTCTTGATAGGTTCTTTCCTCTTGAGATGATGGAGGCAAAAGTGCTTGAGATTATTAATCTCCGACAAGGAAACATGAGTGTGAAAGAATATGCTTTGAGGTTCACTCAATTGTCAAAATATGCTCCTTATATAGTCGGTGACTCTATGGCAAGAATGAGAAACTTTGTTTCGGGTGTATTCGATTTGGTAGTGAAAGAGTGCCGTATGGCTATTCTTGTCCATGACATGGATATTTCTTGTCTCATGGTTCATGCCCAACAGATTGAAGAAGAGAAACTTAAGGAGAGATCTAGGAAGAACAAGGGGTGTAGGACCGGTGATGGTAATTTCTCTCATGCTAGGTCCAATCGACATGGTCGTCCTAAGTATAGACAAAGGTTTTCCGGGCAAGGTTCCTCTAATGCTCCTAGGTTCAACAAAGAAAGGGTATCTAACCCTAAACCTTAAGGAGGTGGTAATGGGTCTTCTTTGCCTAATTATTCTAATTGTGGAAGAAAGAATGAAGGTAAATGTCTAGCGGGTTCTAATGCTTGTTTTGGTTGTGGTAAGATGAATCACAAGATAAAAGATTGTCCTTCAGTTGTTAAGAATAAGGGAGATAGTCGCCATAGGTCTCAACTCTATCCTTCATCAGGTCTCAACTCCTAAGAAAAATATGTTCTATGCACTTCAGACTCGTGGTGAACAAAAGGGTTCTCCTGATGTGGTTATTGGTATGTTGAAAGTATTTCAACTTAATGTTTATGCTTTACTAGATCCCGATGTTACCTTGTCTTTTGTGACGCCATATGTGGATATGAGATTTGATGTGCTTCCCGATGTGTTGTTAGATCCCTTTTTTTGTCTCTACTCCATTATTTGATAACGTTCAAATATACTTCTTGAAAAGAAATATAAACAATCGTATGCAATATATTTACCCAACTATGAGTCGGGGTCGAACCCACAAAGAATATGGAAGAATATTATCAATAGCAAATATTTAAATCGATAGTCGTTATATAAAAATGGGGGGATTTAAATTGAAATAAAATAAAAACAATAAAAAGATAGCTTTGAACTAAGTATTTATTTATATTCAGATTATTAAAAGAAACTAGGAATGTGTTCCCCGTAAACTCATAACGCGGTAATCCTAATAATAGTAATCCTTTTCTAGTGTATTACATGCAAAGTGATAAGTTAGGTATCTCTAAATCCTTGGTCCGGCATCTAGGGAATTTCACCCCGCACCTTGGTCCGGCTAAGTGTGTATAATTTACTAACCCTTACCTTTACCTCATATTAGACATCATAATCGATGTTTGGCTTAGTTATTACTTCGCACCAATCGACACTAGCCTATTAGATAGTATCACACTAAATCTATGTTGATAATTCTTTTCTTGTTGATTACCTCCTTGGTCCAGCAAGTAGCAACAAGGCGAGTTCTAACGTTGGCCACCATTAAAAAGACTTCTAGACGAAAGAATTATCAATGCATGCTTCAACACTATTCAAGAATTACTTAGTTATTATTCATACTTTGTTAATAGCTTTTGGTTCCCACAACCCTAGTTATGAAAGTTAGCTACTCATTATCTCAAAAACACAATCAAAATTTATTAAAATAAATATGCTTGTGTTAATCATAAAAA
>JAJOOR010003889.1:0-82582 GCA_036250505.1 Solanum acaule | reverse complement strand
TTTTCTAACTTCAAAGTAATCTAACTTTCATATACAATTCAATGTTTTTCTAACTTCAACCGTCAAACATACAAAATTCAAGAATTTCAAAGTTGAAAAATGCAACTAATCTAACTTCTAACTTCTAACTTCTAATTATTTGTTAGTTCTAACTTCTAATAATCAATTCACAATCATATTTTAAATTTAAAAAAAAACCAATTTAGAAGAAAACCCTAAAATAAAAAATCTCCAATTCTCTCCTAACTAACAATAATCAAATATACAAGTTAGCAATTGACTAACATAATTCATCAAACTAAAACAATATACTAATTTATAACAAATCAAATATTACTAGAATTGAAAAAAAACTAAAATTAAATCCTAACCTTAACAAGCTAAGGAAAAGAAGCAGTGAGGACGACGGGTGGCGGCGCCGACGGGGCAAGGCGACGACGGGACTAATGCTCAAGGAGAGAAGGGCGAAGGCGGCGTGGGGCGGTGGCGGCGGCGGCGCAACAACTTGGTTTTAGAGAGAAGGGAGAGAAGAGAGAAGAGAGAGAAAGAGAGATGGGAAAATGGGGGAAAAACCCGTTTTTGGTTCAACTTAATTTAAAAAAAGCGACGGACAACGTCTCTTTGTCCGTCGCTTTTTTAAAAATATTTGACTAAAAAGTGACGGACTAAGAGACGTTGTCCGTTGCTTCTTAAAAATGTTTGACTAGATATTTTGACCAAAAAGCGACGGACTAAGAGATGCCGTCCGTCGCTTTTTTTTAAAACTAATTAATAAAATAAAGTAAATTAAAAACGACGGACAACATGATTATTGTTTAATCTATAAATAATTATTTTTAATAAAAAGCGACGGACGGCGTCTCTATATATATTAAATAAATAATTATTAATTATATATATATTTAGTGCAAAAATCCGCAAAAAAAAGCGACGGACTAAGAGATGCCGTCTGTCGCTTTTTGTAAAATAATCTTAAAAATAATTATTTTTATTAAAAAGCAACGGATGACATCTCTTAGTCCGTCGCTTTTTCTTCCGTCGTTTTTTAGCAGTTTTTTAGTAGTGAAAAAAGAAACCAATAACACCCAATTGGTAAGTCTCTTCATTATTTAAGAAGAAGATATTTCTCTACTTGCTATTTTTATAACCCAAAACTAATGTTAGAAAATAATTCAATAATTAAAAACCATCAACACGTTGATATCTCTTTCTTTTCCTCCATTCCTTAACATTTTGAAAACTAACCATTAACATAGGAGACAATTTTATTATCAAAACATAAATTTCTTTTATTTATTCAAATGGTTCCAATTTAGCATGTCAAAAGTAAATAATTAAGTACTAGCATCTTCCCTCATGACTTGAGAAACATTGAGAACAAATAAGCCATGATTACAATACCCTTCACCCACAAACGCATCATTCTTGGTTATCACTACCTTACCAGATTCAAATGTAACTTTCACCCCCACCTTTCCTAATAATCTCACGGAAATCAAATTGGTTCGGATACTAGGAACATGCAACACTTCAGTCAATGCCAAAGTTTTTTCAAATGTGAGTTTGAGAAGAACTTTTCCTTTTCCAAGGACTTGAGTGGCTGAAGAATCACCAAGATACACAACTTCTTCTTCTTCATTGACTTGGGTGTAAGTCACACAAATATGCTTAGTAGCATAAAGTCAATCACCCAATCACTCACACTGACCACAATATTTACTTGAGAAATGATCACAATAATAATATCATCTACTTTATCCAAATTAGTTTTTGGTTTAGCAGGATTGTCAATTTTCTCAAAGATTTTATCATTGACTTTAAATATAATATATTTCTCAATATTAAAATTATAGAAATGGTTAGCATATCGACATACCTTATGACAGCAAAAGCACAATTAAATTGTACAATGTTACCTTCGAAAACAGAACTCTTATAACATTTGGTTAAGTCACGAATCCAGCTCGTAACATGCCAACTCCAACCTATCCATATACTAAAATGAAGTGGGTTTGTGATGTCTCCTCTAATTTTTCTCGTACGTCCTTAATTCTTTCTTTTAAGTACTCTTCTCTTATCATGGATTTAACAAAGATCTGATAAAGTTCATACATAGCACTTGACCTCTCCTTGTTCGCTCTTCATGAATATCGTGTAGAGAATTCTTCAACAGTAGATGAAAATTGCACAATTATTTCCGTGTTCCATAATCATAAAGCAAATATCCTTAAGATTGTTGGAAAAACTATTGTAAATCACGCTTGAGGTGTGCCTATGACATTGTCCTTAAGGATATTTCACCGGTTAAGGTGTATCCCCAGGATTCAATAAGCTCTTCTAATACTAAAATTAGGAGCCAGAATCTAACAAAGAATATATTTTACTTAAGAAAACCCTGCAAATAAATAAGGAAGAAAAATTATTTTAATGTAATGACTCATTCTATTTCTTTTGACACACAAAAGTACTATATATAGATATATAGGTATATGGTAAATAGCATACCATCAGCCGTGCATTATATGCACATTAAGACCAAATAATTGCCATAAAGGCTATAAGTTATTACCAAATATTTCATGGACTTTTTGTAACACCCAAATCAATAGTAGTTGATTAATGCCATAACGGCTATTAACAACTTCCATAATAAGAAAACAAACAGTTGCTACACAATTAAAAACCTTAATATATAATATTAGCAAGCTAAAGTAATTAAGGTAATAATATGTAATAAATAATTTCAAATATTATTCTTATACTTTTTAAGGTAATAAAGATATTTTATCAACAGTTAGAAAATTAATGAAATCATTCATTCAACCAACAATATTGGCTCACCAAAATTGAGCTCCACCTGTCTATTTGACACCCCAAGTCAAATCCCTGCATTCTTAATACTACAACTAAATATGCATAGACTTTCTTCAAACTTGTGTAAGCGATCACCCAAGTAGCAATATAAGATTTAAATGTTCAATAGTTTGGTTTATTGATGATCACTCTAATTGGTTGGGTTCTAGACTTAACAAAGACCCGCATAACCTCGCCCTACATAGACTCATCCAACATAATTTTTCATATATTTTCTTTTTCTAGTAAAGTTTGATACTAAAAATAAAATTCATAACAATAAATTTATTTTTCATTAATTTATATTAATTTAATAGACAATGACTTAAAAATTTAATTTTAGAGGTCAATTGGAAAACATGTAAGAAATTGTATAATATTTATTGAACCAATATCATTTACTATCTTGAATATTTTAGTAGCTTAAAGAAATTATCTTAATAAATAATGGTCTATCATTCTTATGACATGTAAAAAGTTAAAATTAAGTTTGAACCCACATAAAATTACATTATACCCGCAACCCACCCCCCCCGGCATAACCTTAAACCCACCTCGCCCCATTGCCATCTCTACCTACACTTTTCATTTCTCATATGGAATAGTGTCTTTCAAATTGTTAGATCTCTATTTTTATAGAGCTATTGCATGTATATACATTAAGAAGCGACAATCAATTCTCTATCAGGATACAACAAAGCCTGAATAGACAACTTTTTGTTGCCCCCTTTCTGAACAGACAAAACTATTTGTTGTTCCTTTTGTTGTTACCTGAACTTATAAGTAACACATTCAATATTTCCTTCAAAGTTCGGTTCTTCTTTCCGCAATTCCATTAGATTGAGGTGAATATGGACAGTAGTTTGATGGATGATTCCATTTTTAAACTTTTATCTGCAAAAGGAGATCCATATCATCCACCTCTATCACTTCTAATAATTTTAATTTTTTTATTCAACTAATTTTCAACTTCACTTTTATATTGCCTAGATTTATCTATTGCTTCATCCTTACCATTCAGCAAATAGACATAACAATATCTAGTGCAATTGTCAATAAAAGTCATGACATACTTTTTTCACCAAAAGACAGTATTGACTTCATATCACAAATGTCAGTTTAAATCAACTCTAAGGGATTAGAATTCCTTTCAACAAATTTATAAGAATGATTTAATCAGTTTTCGCATGGTTTTGTAATTGATATGTCCCAAACATTCATGTCACAAATATGTTGACTCAAGCAAATAAGAACAATCAGAAATATTAATTTGAAAAGACACTCTGTAAGGTGACTATTTCTCACAAATATTTTGTTCTTTACTTTTTATAACTTTGTCAGATACAAACATTGTTTAGAGTCAGCACCTTGCTAGATGTCCTTTGCAGAAGGCCTTGTATAACCTTTAATTTGGTTGTTATTGAATTACATATAAACATAGTCTCATCGGGTCCAATAAGGGAAATATGACTCAAATGCTTCTTTTACAACACAAACATGACAAATGATTTTTCACAAATATTCATGTCTATACAAATAGTTGTATTTTAATAGATAAATATTTTCATGAAAAATCACAACATTAGAAGTGAAACTCTTTCATAATGTAACACTACTCTTCCGAACAAGTATATATTTAATTTGGGTCATTGATTTTCATATTTTGTGTTTCAACAATTAAATCAGACGCCAAATCTAATTTTGGTTTTTATCACAAGCAAAGAGCCCTATTTTTTTTAAAATATGATCTTAAAAATATTTTTCAAGTATTTCAAAATAATTTTCCATGCTTTCAACTTGTATATCATCAAAATACAATTTGGCAGCATGAAGCCACTTTTAGAGATAATATTCTACAAAAGAATTGTTAGTGCTTCAATTCCCTTTGACAATCTTTACAAAATATCTAATTTCAATCCATAGACATTACAAGGACAAAATCACTGACTTTATGTAACCATTTTTTCCTATCACAATTAGACAGGCAATTAAGTATTTAGAATACTAATAATAAAGAATGAATCTTTATACAACTTGTTTCTAGTTAACAATGAAGTTTTTGTATTCTACAAATCGTTAAAAGAATGAACTTTGAGTGTTGGCAAAGTTTTTATTACTTCAAATCAGTTTCATGTTCATACAGAGTTGAAACCCAAGAGATTTTAACCTTCAGAAACCAAATATACAACACTGTTTCTAGTTAACGATGACGTTTTTATATTCTTTAAATCGTTCAGTCTTAGTACTCTTCAAGTCGAAATATTCATTCAAATAGAGTGTTTAGTAAATTAGTGATTTTTTTATATTCTTCAAACCAAAGGAGTGCACAGTCAGTTTTAGTCTCCAAACTTGACCATAAAATAATAATAAATATGTCCTTGAACATCTTTAAAATTGAATCACACTTCTCAAAGTATAACCCATTTGGTACGCTGCCAAATTGCATAAGTGAAATCTCATTATTGATGACAACCTATTAATTTGAATTAGCACTCGAACTTATTTGCTCTCTTCTTCCTCGACCACACTCAATAAATTAAAGCACAAATAATCAAACCAATAGAATATTAAAGTAGTATTGTTTATCATAAAGTTCTTTTATCATAAGATAAAATGATTCTCTTTCTCATTCTTTTTTTTCTCCAACAAAGTAGAACACAAAAAATACCTACAGCAGAATAATTTCCTTAAGATTATTGCTAATCTGTATCACTAAAATATTTAGAACAATAATTTTGGAGAACTTGATAAGAAAAAACAAAGTTTGAAGAATATTTTCAAACCAGAAACTTAAAAACAGTAAATACAAAAGAACTTGACAAAATATTCCTCTCTAGGAAGAAAATCGATCCCTGTGAACTGATAGTGTTTCCTTAAGGAATTTATTTCCCTCAAGTACCCGAGGTTAATAGAATGTCCTTTTCATAATAGAACGATCTTACTCACCGGTGTATTGGCACCTCAAATCACGGTGTCAATGAACCACTTAATGACAATAAAGTACACTAGAATTTTTTTGTGGAGATGAAGAAGAAGCTTTGAAGTTCAGAAAATTCGTTCTTGAAAAATAAGAGGAAACTCCACTATTTATAGACAACAAAGGGTAGTGTGAACAGGTTCTTATTGTGCCTTATCGGAAAGGTCACAACCCTTTGGGAAAAATTCAAAAGTCATAACCCTTCGTAAAAGTCACAACCTTACGGAAAAGTCACAACTTTTCGGAAAAGTCACAACTTTTCGGAAAAGTCACAACTTTTCATAAAAGTCACAACTCTTCAGAAATGTCACAACTCTTCATAAAAGTCACAACTTTTTCAAAAAAGTTACAACTCTTCATTTTCCATTCACCCCTTTTTAAAACCCAACAATTTTCATGATACTCAATGTCAACATTCTAAATCTTACTTCCAAACCAATCTGCATTTACTTGTTATAACTGTTGTTTTCTATTATTGAAATAAAGGAAAAAGAGCAATAAATACCATTTTTATCCTTTTTGAAAACCATATACCACATACCTCATTGCCTAAATTCCCTTTTCTCGAAATCTTGTTGCAATTTGTTTTTCAAAACTACTCAAAAAAACCTTTTCTTTAATTTTCTGAAAATCTCGCAAAGACAATTTTTCCAAGGAAGAAGTTGAAGTTGTTGTGGTTGGAGCTGGTCCATCAGGTATAGCTGTTACAACATGTTTGAACAAATTGGGCATAAAAAATATTGTGTTAGAAAAAGAAGATTGTTGTGCCTATTTGTGGAAGAAAAAGACTTATGATAGACTTCACTTGCATTTATCTAAAGATTTTTGTTCATTGCCTTTTATGCCACATGCAACTTCATCACCTAAGTGTTTGTCAAAAAATGAATTTATTCAATACTTAGATGAGTATGTTAGGCATTTTAATATCAAACCAAAATTCCAAACTTGTGTTGAATTAGCCTTTTACAACAATGAGAGAAGAAATGGAATGTCCAATCAAGAAATGTTGGCTACTGGAGAAATGGAATTGCATGCTTGTAATTTCTTGATTTTGGCTACCGGAGAAAACACTGAAAGTTATATTCCGAAGGTGGTAGGGATAGAAAATTTCAATGGTAAAATGATTCATTCAAGTGACTATAAATCCGGCCTAAAATATAAAGATAAAAAAATATTGGTCATTGGATCAGGAAATTCTGGGATGGAAATAGCTTTTGATCTTTCAAATTATGGAAGTCACACATCAATTGTTGTTAGAAGCCCCGTAAGTCTCTATCTCTCTATTTCTTGTCTTTACTTTATCTTTTTTTGTTCTCATGCATGTGGATTTGTGTTTGTTGATTTTTTTTAATTGATATCAGTGTCGTGTTTGATCATATTAGTCATACATCAACTATTTTACTTGGTACCTATTACTTTTTACTAGTATATATATGTGATGTTGTACTTTGTTCATTTAGAGATCGTGTGCTAGTTTCTTGCCCATCAAAACCAGGTCATACCCTTATGTGAAAGGGCCATAATTTGAATATGATTTTCATATATACGACCTTATGGTATTTCTTATCTAAAAATAAGTTTTGATTCTCTTCACCTCCAATAATTTTCACCAACTCATCAGTTGCGGCAGAATTTATATACTAGCATACTCAGATCCAATTGCACAATACAATATTACAAAAACAACCTCGATTTTGATGGTTTAACTGGTTGAATATAAAGTGATTAAGGAATATAGAGTTGAATTATTGTAAATATAATTTTTTTGGATAGATATTTAATTAAATTTTCAAAACATAGAAAGATCTCATTATTTCATTTCTGAATCGCATAGAATTAGAAATTTTTAATTCATGTTCGCTTTCTCATCAAGTATTTATACCGTGAGAAAAGAAGAGTAGGATTTGGAGAGGTGACAAGTTTTTAAGTAAAAACAACCATACATTATAGTTAATTTGTTTAAACAACTCATATATTTTTTTCTTTAAGGAACCAAGTTTGAAGAATAAGAACTAGGATTTCTTTTATTTTTTAAGTAGAATCTTTATTTTTGCTAAGTTTGTCTTATTAACAATTTGTTACATCGTCATTTTGACATGTTGCACAGAGAACATATTTTATTTTTTATGATTTTGAATCTCATACTTTTGAAGAAACTTGCCAATAGATATCTATTAGATGACTTGATAAATGATAGTACACAAATTATTTACACTAATTGAATATGAAACTTAGATTCCTTATTTAATTTAATCTTGTGTGCATTACCCATATATATTTCCTTTTTTAGAGATGTTGCTTAATTCCATCACCAACTTTGATCTATGTTTTTGTATACTATAATGTCTCAATTTAGAAAACCTTTCTCCATCGGGAGAAAGATATGCATTGCATAGAACCAAGCAAGTCCAAATGGGGAGGCTTATTTTTGGACGATAACGGATGTTGTGCACTCTCTTTACTTAACAATCAAAAGTCTCATTTCATGTAATGGCTGATTTTGCGTAATCATGTCATAACCTTTTATTTTTCTCATTTTACATTTATTTATTATATAATAATCATATTGTATCCTTTACCCTACCTTTTATTTTAAATCTACCTGTACGTCATAGTTTATTCTTCAAATTGATGATGTGTGAAAATATGTAACATTGAAAATGAATCAATCTATCCAAATATCATATTTATCAAAATAATACAGTACGATAGAATGCATTATGAAACAATATATAATAACCCTACAAACAAAGTGTTAATTACATAATCTAAAATTTTACTTAATGGTTAAAATAGTGCCCTTCACCCTATAATAACCCTCCAAACAGAGTGTTAATTACATAATCTAATATTTTACTGAATGGTTAAAAGAGTGCCCTTCACCCTTTGTAATTGGATTAATGACATAATATCCTATTTGGCCAAGCTTTAACATTCAATCAATTTTGACATAATTGTATTTTGTTAATTAGTTTGAAATATCTTTTTTTTAAAATATAAGAGCACCAATTTATTCTTGATGAAACCATTGTTGTCGTCAACTTTGCGTTGATTCTACCAAATATGTTCATTTCATTCGGAAAAAGATAAATTATATTTAGTTATTACATATGCATATGTTTCCTTTATCTTTTCGATGGTAATTAATACTCGTCATTTCCATCAAGTAACACAAATATCTAAAGCCTTATCTCTAACACGGAGTAGAAAAAATAGCATATGTTTGTATCTCAAAATTGAAAATAATAATAGGTAAGGGATGATACATTTAGGATAAAATGAGTGACTCATCCTCCCTAATGCACATGTTTTGATCTACTTGCGGACATACATTTTCAAGACTTTATCCTTCTCTTTGGTACACTTCTATGAATATTTTCCCACATGTACTTTAAACCTTGCACTCTCTTTCACTTAGGCCCTTCTTTCTGCAAACAGTTTTTTTACACTTTGCAATAGCAAACCTCAACTTATGTATTTTTCATGAGTTGAGGTGCATGATGTCCTTGGAAGGACCAGGGCCATTATCAAGGTCATTTCCGAATTATCCACCCTTAACTTAGGATTTTAACGTTAGTCAAAGTGCACAATATCCCAGAAGGGACCAGGGCCAATCACAAATTTAGGAACGCATAGGGAATCATTCTTCTACCTCTTCTCTTTCATATGCCACAAATCAAGCATTTCCACCCTATCTACTTTCACCATTGTCTTTGCTTTTTCATCTTAACATAGTGCATGAAGGATTACTTTAGGATCGAATACTTATGGTATCAATAACAATGGGTTTGGCTCAATCAAGTGTGTTAAGAAAATAATCAAGGCTAAAAGGCTCAATGGGGCTATACTAGGAATATTTCATTTGGAGGTGCACAAAAGGATTTAAATTTGGTTATTCAAAGAAATGCCTCAATCATATTCCATAAATTACACAAGTTACTCATTAGGCACACTTGGGGCTAGTTCTAGATGCTATTCAATGCAAAAATTAAGTAAGTACTCACCACACATGGCATCACAACACATATAAGGAAGCATTCACTTGTAGCATACTCAGATAAATTGCATTATGGTGTTTCCACACAATTAAGCCCATTTTCATTTAGAGTTAAAACAAAGAGCCTCTGTTTGCTTCAAGGTTACCATTTCAACATTGCAAGTAAAAGTGTTACCACCCATGACGTCTGGCCAACTATTAAGACAATGCTTCAAAGTAACCAAAATGGTCAGTTTCATACTTCTCTACTCCTAGTGACTAATTTTCTCTTAAGACGGTCATCATCTATCCATCATCAAGAACTGTCACTCCTATAACGACTGTAAGACTCAACAATAATAAGCAAACTATTCCTAGTTGGTTCAATGGGACTATCCTCAGAAAAAATACTGAAAACAAAAGCCGAGGAACCCTCCTAAAAAATAAAAAGACTCGATAAAGCAATAAACTATATACAATAAGTTAAGTTGAACTTCCACCCCACACTTAGATAAAGCATTGTCCTCAGTGTGTATTGTAAAACAAAGTGAAGAGTGAAAGAAAACTCCATGTCGGCCTCTAGGCCACGTGCTCAAAATCAGCAAGTCACCACATCCGTGGCAAAATCCATAGCCATAAAGGCTGCATCACCATCGCCCGCATCAGTGTCATCATCACCGGGGCCAACATCATGTGACTCATCCTCCTTTGATCCATATTCCTCATCAGCAGTGGCATCATCATCATCTATGGGTTCTTGGAATGTCGGGCCCATCCAACACATGTACATCGCGCTATCCGTCAAAGGGTAACGCTCTGCCAATGTTGCCATTTCATCCTCAGTAACCGAATGACCACCAATCGGTAGTTGAAGCTCGGTCTTCCCATACATTTGACCCAACCACCTATCATCTCTGGTTTGCCTATCAACGGTAGACAACACTTTACCTTGAGATGGATTATGCACTTTAGTTTTTGTGACATCAACCAAGTGGCACACCAAATGAGGGGCTCGGTTTCCATAAATCATGCATAACCTTCGTGAAAACATCATTTATAGATTCATAGTTTCTTTATAAATTCATGTATTTGAGAGTTCATAGTCAATAATCATGATCAAAGCAACGGTTCATATGATATCAACTAGAAAACATGTAATTGAATCAATACCATAATAATAAGATCAAATCAAATAATTGAATCAACACAACTAGAACCCATAAGGAATTGGATGAAAACCTAATCAAATTGATGTAATTAAACTTGGAGAATTGAGAAACCTTTTCAGACTCAGTGGGTGAATGGAACCCATCAACGATACCCTATATACCTTGAGAATCAAAGCCCAAAAGAAATGGTGAAATATGAGTCTTTCTTTGAAAACCCTAGCTTTTTCTTCCGTGAACTTGAGACAGAGTTGAGGAAGATGAATGTGGATATGAATTAGGAATTTGAGTGAATGAGAGAGTTAGGGTAGTTTAGGGGTACAAGGATAGTTGTATGACTTAGAAATAGGAACAAAATGACATAGTATAGACATTTAATGCATAGGAAAAACCCAAATACCCTTAAAAATAACGGTTGGATGATTCCTATGGTTTGGACCTACGGTCCGTAGAACTTCCTATAATATGCACTAGTCAACCATAGTACCAACTTCAGAAATCCAAAATTTACCTTACTTTCCACGACCTTTCTACGGTCCGCCAAAATTCCTATGGTGTATAGAACAGATCTGTATAAAACCAAGTTTCAGATTTAAAAATTCCATTGAGTCTAGAACCTTCCTGCGGAACCCACCTACGACTCGTCAACCTTCTTACGGTTCCACCTATTCATTAATAATTCAAACTTCAGAAACTTGAAATTCCAAAAACTCATCTTCAAGTCAACGAATCCCTTCCTAGGACTCGTAAAAATTCCTACGGTTCGTAGGTTGGACTCGTAGAACATACTTCAGTGCCAAAAATCTGTATTTTCCTTTTCCTTTCAACTTTCCAACTTTTGGGGTGTTACATTCATATAGTGGTATGTATGATAAACATTATATAAAAAAATTATTATATGTGCAACTAAATATATTATAGTTATGTGGTCATTGGGCCATGTGGGAGAATGTAACTTATTATCTTATATGTGGCCTAATTAATGTAAAGCCCATAAATAATATCTAATAAAGAATAGATCTCATTCGTACACCAATTATTTGAGTGACGTAGAAGATAAAGTCTTAATTAACCTCTACAAATTGGTTCTCCAACCTTCTATTAGGGTTACAACATATTTTACACCTTTTCCATCATTGATGGTTTTGGTAACATAAGCTAGGGCAAGGCATGGCGGTAAAAAGACCAGTTTTGTGATTCATGCTTCAGGTATAATATTATATAGTACAAATCTTTGTAATATTAATGTATTTGAGATCCTGATGTGCATTAAGTTTTGCCTACACACTAGCCTTAAAATTTGAAATAAAACGTGCACTTTCTGAAAATTGTTATATTTTTATACTAGTTAAAATTAGTTTGACATCAATGTGTATGCTAGGTTTACAATTTCGGCCAATTGTTCGCTTAATTTCTGATAGCAGGATATCAACCATCAACCAATCCTTAACCATATATGGTGTTTAAATCAAGAAAGGTAATTACAAATTAAAAACATAAGTGAGAGACGTTAACCTAATTAATGTGGATGGTATCTCATCTTCTAATGAAGAAAGTACTTTCATTTAAGATCCTATTTGAATTGACTTACTTTTAAAAAAAACAAGTCACTTTTTAATTGCATCCTTTTGTAGGTTTCTACAGACCCACCTTGTTGATGTTGATTTTTAGCTGAAACTAAAATTTTGATTTGGTACGAATGGACACCCCAAGCTCTCACTAGGTGTTAGTACACAAATCTATTGAATTTACATCAAACTTTAGCTTATCATTATAGAAAATGTTACCTTAGTAGATTGAACTTACATGTAATCTGTATTGGATCATGGACTATGATACACATACCACTATTTGCTCTGTTAATTGTGTAGATGCCTCATTATGTATGGTGTACAATATTTGACTAGATTAAGGATCCTCTTTTCTGTGCTATGAATTTTTTGAAATTGGTTAATCTAAAAATCACATGCAAAAGATAAAAGTAAATTAGTAAAAAAAATTTACAAGCGTATTTCCTTTTCTAAGGGAATGTTTACTCTTGCGAAATATCTCTTCTCAATTTCCTGATGATACTAATCTCCTATGCCACACTCCATGACACTTTCCACTCTCTCTCTCTAAAATATGCACCATAACTAAAGAGTCAGTCTGAATAATGATATTAGCAATTTCATGCTTAATACAGTAATTAAGACTCTCCCTTATAGCTCTAGCTTCCGCTACTATGTTAGTTGTATCAGAATTTTGAAACCTTTAGCTACTACCAGATTACTACTATGATCACTGATACAAAAGACTGCTGAACTAGGACCATAATTATTTTTAGATGCCCAATCAATGTTGCACTTCCATAAATTAGGAGGATGAGGGTTTCATCTAACCATTCTAAAAGAGAATTTAGGTTTGTACTATTCCAATTCTGAAAGAATAAGAGGCAAAAAGTAGCTGCTACATTTCCCTTTTAATCTAACGGGAATGAATTTTAATATTGTATCATTAATACCCCATAGAACTTTAAATTCTGAAAAGGAACCTCCATGAATAATAGTATTCATTCGCTTACATAGAAACTATAAAATAATTTAAGGATAGCTTGGAAAACTACCTTCACTCTATAACTGCCTTCTACTACCCATCACAACCTTACGGATTTCTTCAAGTTTAGAATAGGGCCCAAAATTCCAATAGCGCTAATTAAGTAGCTCCAAATTCTTATAACATGTTATCCTATCAGAAAAAGTTTTTCCATCGTATCTTCTTCCAAAATCATACAACGTCTACAATTCCATGAATTATCAGAGTTCCATCTATGCACTAGAGAAGCCATAGGGATATTTCTGAACCATATTCTCTGAGCAAGAAAGGGGATTTCAAAAGAAATCCCTTTTATCCCCAATTTCACCATGTCTTAAACCTTCTCTTTTTTATACCTCAATAGCTCCCAAACTGATTTAACAATGAACTTTTCATTGTTAATTTCAGTCCACCAAGCTTTATAACCTTAATTACAGAGATATGCAAGATGCAAGTTAGATTGGACATGTACAACATACTAAAGAAAAAGCTCTCCCATTGTTGGATAGGTCCATGTCCCTTCCTCCTTTAGAAAGTCACCAAAGTCTTTGATGGGATGACAAGTCTGCACCTCAAATGCATGTAAATGCAAAGGTCCTAGATTATACGAGTTATGATACCATGTTGTAGAATTGTCTCCTCTAGGTTCCCACCATATGTGATGTTATAGTTTTAACACCCCATATCCTACACAGACCAGAATGCAGAATTCCAGAAGTTTCAGGTGCCACCAACAGTGGCACCTACGGACAAAAAATTTTCTAAGGCATTACCCACGGTCGGACAGGATGGATCGTGGATCAGTCCACGGATCGTCGATCCGTCTGTAGGTCAAGACCCTCAGGACCTAGTCTCTGAAGTCGATCGACGGTCGGACATGATGGATCGTGGATCAGTCGACGAACCGTCGATCCATCCGTAGGTCAAGACCCTCAGGATCCCTCAGAACCTAGTTTCTGAAGTCGATCGACGGACTGACAGGATGGACCGTGGATCAGTCCACAGACCGTCGATCTTTCCGTAGGTGGCTACAACAGATTTTAAGTCAGGGGTCATTTGGTCTTTTCCCCTATGCGTTGTCACCTAACCTACGTAATTTAACCCTTAAACTATGTGGTTTTGGTCAGTTTTAGCCTAGTAAACTAATTACAACCTAACCTAATCAGTTATTCACCAAAAAACTTAGAAAATTAGAACGCAGAAGGAGAAAGAGTCGACCAAGCCCTAGTCCAAGAACGAAGCAGGTTTCCATCAGTTTCAACCCCAAAATCGAAAGATTTCTCTGTGGAATTAGTTACCAGGTATGTGGGATTTCAGTAGTGGGTTCCTTTCGCCCATTAGGTCCCTAGAATTCAGTTAGATTCTTGATTCCCTTAATATTATCTAGACCTAGGGTTTCTAGAATTTCAACAGATCAATATAAATTAGTTACTTCAATGTTCCGAATCAAATTTTTATGATTTTAGTATGGTTTGGTATAAATTCCTTCATAAATTCATAACCCTAGCTATATTGTTCTTTTAGTTAATGAATTGCACATGCTAGGTAAGTTTATTCAGTTATACATGCTCCAGTTATGAATGTTTCATTATCAGTACATTAATGCAGCATTTTCAGTTAGCATGTTAGTATTTTGAGCTATCCAGTATTACAACATTTCAGTTATAAATTGCTAAATTACATAATCAATTGAGAGAAGCTTAATACCGAGTGGACTAGGTTCAGTCACCCGTAAGTCCCAAAACTACGTACCCCGTAGGTTGTAAGTCCCCTCTATGGGCATCATTTTAGTGATCACGCTAGTCATGACTCTATAACTCTTGTAGGGTATATTGGGTCCTCTCGATGGGGCTTATACATCGACTCCACATTTAGCTCATGTGGTTTTATGTCGGTTATTAGTAGCTCCCACAGTTCAGTCAGATTCTATTGCATTGAACATGTTATTAGTTACAATCAGATTTCAGTCTCAGCATGTTATAAACTTGGTCATTGCATTTAGTAGTTCATGATTCAGTGTTTTTAGTTTAGTATCCTGTTTATTTCTTATCATTGCTCAGACATTATGCTTTGGTTCAATTATGTTATTGTTCAACTTTACTCTATCCTGGATGCTCAGTACCTTTCAAGTACTGACACATACTCTGCGTTACATCTTCTCGTGATGTAGGTTCAGGTTCTCAGCTTCCATATCACGCATAGATAGGTTCCCGATCTTCAGTTCAACATCATCAGTGGTGAGTCCTCATTCTTCGAGGACGAGTGACATGATTATCTTCCTTTGCTTTTAGTCTTTAGTTTCAGTATTTTCTAGATCTAGCTGGGGCATGTCCCAACATTTCTAGTCAGTAGAGGCTTATTTCAGAAATAGTTAGTTTCAGCTTTAGTATTTGAGTTTGACTTTTCTTTTGTTGTTAAAATATCAGTTTCGTATATTCAGATTTAGTATATGGGTATTCCCCATCATTTCAGATTATCTCATGATTTATCTTTCACACAATATTTCTTTACTTCAGTTTATTTAAGTATGCTTATGATATGACAATAGGGTTAGCTTGGGGTCACTTGTGATCCTAGGTCCCGTGTCCGCGTCCTGGGGGTAGCTTCGGGGAGTGAAAAATTTGGTATCAAAGCCTTAGGTTTAACTATCATAGGATGTCTATAAAGCCGCATTAAGTAGAGTCCTTTTCATGGGTGTGAAGTGCACCACATCTAATGAGAGGGAGGCTATGAAGTGTTTTAGGAAAACTTCATTTTCTTGTTACTATTATCATGCGTGAGGTATGATCCAACTTCTCGTTCTAATCCTTCGTTGTGCGTTTCAGATCATGCCTCCCCATAGAGCTTACGCAAGAAATGCTAATACACGTAATGCTAACAAAATTCCTCTAGTCCCAGACCATAAGGTTGCAAACGTAGAGTTTTAGAATGCGATTCCTCTTTTGGCTCAGAGTTTGACCAACCAAAACAATCAGCACGTTCCAGTTCTTACTAATAGAAATGGTGGATCAGTGGCAGCTAGAGTTCGTGATTTTGTTAAGATGAATCCGCCTGAGTTTTTTGGGTCGCAAGTTTGTGAGGGCCCACATAAGTTTATTGAAGAGGTTAAGAAGATCTTTGAAGTGATGCAGGTAACTGGGAATGATCGGGTTGAGTTGGCATCTTACCAACTTAAGGATGTGGCTCATATATGGTATACTCAGTGGAAAGAGAACAGGGGTACAAATGCAGCTCGTATCACTTGTGAATGCTTTAGTGAGACCTTTCTGGGCAGGTTCTTCACAAGAGAGTTGAGGGAGGCAAAAGCTCAGGCGTTTATGAACTTGAGGCAAGGTAACATGACAGTCTAAGAGTATGGACTCAAGTTCAGTCAACTCTCCAGGTATGCTCCTCACATGGTTGCTTATTCCAAGGCTGAAATGAATAAGTTTCTGTATGGAGTGTCAAACTTAGTGAAAACAGAGTGTAGGAATGCTATGTTGCAAGAAAATATGAACATCTCTAGGGTCATGACTCATGCTCAACAGGTTGAGGGAGATAAGCTTAGGGAACATGCTAAGGAGAATAAGAAGGCTAGAACAGGCAACTATGATTATTTTCAATAGAAATCGGGTGGTGGAAATCGCTCGCAGTTTCAACAGAAGTCTTCAGCTCCAGCACCTTCCAAAGATAGTGTTCCATCCTCCAAGTTCTGAAATGATCAAAAAGGTAGGGCAACATGTTCTAAGTCTCAAGGTAGCGTTACAGACACCATAACTTACCCAACTTGTCCTAAGTGTGGTAAGAACCATCCGGGTGAGTGTCTTGCAGGAAAGGATGGATGCTTTGGGTGCAGTCAGTCTGGTCACAAGTTGAGAGATTGTCCTTCTACTAAACAGGGTCAATGAGGCAATAATAGTAGTCTACAACTTCAGTAGCACCAGAAGGTCGCTCGACTCAATAGGGTAACTCATCTGGTTTAAGTGGTGGACAACGTCAAAACAGGTTGTATGCTCTTCATGCTCGCCAGGATCAGGAAGATTTTCCTGATGTGGTCATTGGTATGTTACGAGTCTTTAATCTAGATGTTTATGCTTTGTTAGATCCAGGGGCTACTCTTTCCTTTGTAACTCCTTATATAGCAATCAAATTCGATGTTAGTCCAGAAACTCTTTCAGAACCCTTCTCAGTCTCTACTCTAGTCGGTGACCCAGTTATAGCTAGGTGGGTATACAAAAATTTTCCTGTCTCCCAGAAAGTCTCCTCAGCATATCTTGTAGAGTTAGAAATGGTAGACTTCGATGTCATTCTAGGCATGGATTGGTTACATTCCTGTTATGTCTCATTCGAGTGTAGGACTAGGATTGTTCTTTTTCAATTTCCAGATGAACCAATCTTAGAATGGAAGGGTATTAGCTTAGAGCCTATGGGTCGATTCATTTCTTACCTTAAGGCCAGAAAAATAATTTCTAAGGGTTGTCTATATCATCTAGTTCGGGTTAAGGATTCAAGCTCTGAAACCACAATTCTTGAGTTAGTTCCAGTAGTTAATGAGTTTCCAGAAGTGCTTCCAGAAAATCTTCCCAAAATTCCTCCCGAAAGGGAAATCAACTTCGGAATCGATCTCCTTCCAGATACCCAGCCTATTTCTATTCCTCCTTACAGAATGGCTCCAGTTGAGCTTAAAGAATTGAAAGAACAATTAAAGGACCTTTTAGATAAGGGCTTCATCAAACCTACTATTTCCCCATGGGGTGCACATGTGTTGTTCGTGAAGAAGAAATATGGTTCTCTCAGGATGGGCATTGAATATAGACAGTTGAAAAACCCTATCCCCAGGATTGATGAATTGTTTGACCAACTTCAGGGTGCTAGTCATTTCTCAAAGATAGACCTCAGATCCGGTTATCATCAGGTCAGAGTCAACAGTGACATCCCGAAAACATCCTTCAAAACTTGGTATGGCCATTATGAATTTATAGTTATGTCATTTGGACTAACCAATGCTCCTGCAGATTTCATGTATTTGATGAAGAGAGTGTTCAAATAATATTTGGACTTGTTCGTTATCATCTTTATTGATGATATCCTCATTTACTATAGGAATGAGGAAGAAAATATGAATCATTTGAGGGTTGTCCTGCAAACTCTCAAAGATCGCCAATTATTCGCTAAGTTTAGCGAAGGCGAATTTTGGTTGCAATTAGTTGCTTTCCTTGGGCATATTGTGTCTAGCGAAGGGATCCGAGTGGATTCTCAGAAAATAGAAGCAGTGAAACAATGGCCCAGACCTACCTGTCCTACATATATCAGAAGTTTCTTGGGTTTGGCTGGTTATTACAGAATGTTCGTGGAAGGATTTTCATATATAGCCTCTCTATTGACTAAGTTGACTCAGAAAAAGGTCATGTTTCTGTGGTCAGATGACTGTGAGAAAAGCTTCACAAAATTTAAAACTAGGTTGACTACAACTCCTGTTTTGACTCTACTAGAGGGTTCAGACGGTTATGTTATCTATTGTGATGCATCTAGAGTCGGCCTAGGTTGTGTGTTGATGCAATGATGTAAGGTTAAAGCTTATGCTTCTAGACAACTTAAGGTGCATGAGAAAAACTATCCAACTCATGACCTCGAGCTTGCAGCAGTGGTGTTTGCACTTAAGATTTGAAGACATTACTTGTATGGTGTTCATGTAGATGTGCTCACTGACCATAAGAGCCTTCAATATGTGTTCACCCAGAAAGAGTTGAATCTTCGCCAGAGGAGATGGCTTGAGTTCCTCAAGGATTATGATATGAGTGTGCATTACCATCCAGGTAAGGAAAATGTAGTAGCAGATGATCTTAGCAGACTATATATGGGGCTTGTAGCACATGTTGAAGAAGAACGAAAAGAACTAGCGAAGGAGGTTCGTAGGCTTGCTCGCTTTGGAGTTCACCTTATGAGCATATGAGATTGTGTTGTAGCAATTCAGAATGGGTCAAAATCTTCATTGGTAGTGGAGGTTAAGGAAAAGCAAGACAGTGATCCGATATTGCTTCAACTAAAGGGTGCAGTTCATCAGCAGAGAATTGAGGTTTTCTCCCAAAGGGGAGATGGAGTGCTTCTCTATCAGGGTCGATTATGTGTTCCCAAGGTGGGTTAGTTGAGGCAGGAAATTCTTGTAGAAGCCCATAATTCCAGATATTCTATTCATCCAGGCGCCACTAAGATGTACCGTGATCTGCGGGAAGTCTTTTGGTGGAATGGCATGAAGAGGGATATAGTAGATTTTATGGCTAAGTGCCCAAATTGCCAGCAAGAGAAAGTAGAACATCAGAAACCAGGAGGTATGAATCAAGAGATCAACATTCCTACTTGGAAGTGGGAAGTGATCAACACGGACTTCATTACAGGATTACCTCGTACTCGTAGACAACATGACTCCATTTGGGTGATAGTTGATATAGTCACTAAGTCGGCGCGCTTTTTGGCTGTTCAGACTACAAATTCGATAAAGGACTATGCCAAGCTTTACATTAATGAGATAGTCAGGTTGCATGAGGTATCTTTGTCTATCATCTCAGATAGAGGTCCTTAGTTTACCTCTCATTTCTGGAAGTCATTTCAGAAAGGTCTTGGTACTTAGGTTAATCTTAGCACAACATTTCATCCACCGATGGATGGTCAGGCAGAGCGTACCATTCATACCTTAGAGGACATGTTCAGAACTTGTGTGATTGACTTCAAGGGTAGTTGGGATGATCACCTCCCTCTTATAGAGTTCGCATACGATAATACCTACTATTCCAACATTTAGATGGCCCCTTTTGAGGTATTGTATGGGGGTAGATGTAGATCTCTGGTTGGTTGGTTTGAAGTAGGTGAAGCAACCTTGATAGGGCTAGATTCAGTTCATGATGCTATGGAGAAAGTGCAACTCATTAGAGATAGACATAAGACAGCCTAGAGTCGCCAGAAGTCTTATGCAGATGTAAGGAGAAGGGAATTAGAGTTTTAGCTTGATGATTGGGTTTTCCTAAAAGTGTTGCCTATGAAGGGGGTTATGATATTTGGCAAGAAAGGGAAGCTCAGCCCTAGATATGTAGGCCCTTACAAGATCTTGGAAAGAGTTGGTAAAGTGGCTTATGAGTTAGAGTTTCCAGTAGAACTAGCGGCAGTGCATCTGGTTTTTCACATTTCATTGTTGAAGAAGTGTGTGGGTGATCCAGCATCTATAGTACCTTTAGAAAGTGTGGCTGTGAAAGATAGTCTCACTTCTGAAGATGTGCCAGTTGAGATTCTTGATCATCAGGTTAGAAGGTTGAGAAACAAAGAAGTTGCTTCAGTTAAGGTTTTGTGGATGAGTCATTCTGTAGAGGGAGCTACTTGGGAAGTAGAAGCAGCCATGAAGGTCAAGTATCCTCACCTTTTTCCTTTCGATTCCATTCTAGCTTGAGGTGCTAGTTCCTCTTCAATTTTTCAGTCTTTCATGCGTATATTCAGTCTTAGTATCATGTTCCTTCAGTTTGTACTTGCATCTTTCAGCGTATTTGCATGTCATTGGAACTTAGTTTAGGCAGAAATCAGTTCCCGGTGTTTATTGGTAAGTCTTGTAGCTTTTTCCCCATTACCAGCTAGTTTAGTCTTCATTCGAGGACGAATGTTCCCAAGGGGGAGATAATGTAACACCCCGTATCCTAGACATACCAGAATGCAGAATTCCAGAAGTTTCAGATGCCACCAACGAACCGTAGGGTGACCCACGACCTGTTTTTGTGGACCGTGGATGGCCACATGCAACCCTACCCAGAAACTCAGACAAAAACAATTCTAAGGCATGACCCACAGTCGAATAGGATTGATCGTGGATCAGTCCACAGAATATCGATTCGTCCGTAGGTCAAGACCCTCAAGATCCCTCAGAACTTGGTCTCTGAAGTTGATCGACGGTCGGCCAGGACGGATCGTGGATTAGTTGACAGACCGTCGTTCCGTCCATAGGTCAAGACCCTCAGGACCCCTCAAAACCTAGTCTCTGAAGTCGATTGACAGATTGATAGGACGGATCGTGGATCAGTCCACGGACCTTCGATTCGTCCGTAGGTGGCCTCAACAAATTTTAAGTCAGGGGTCGTTTGGTCTTTTCCCCTATGTGTTGGACACCTAAACTACGTCATTTAACCCCTAAACTACGTGGTTTTGGTCAATTTTAGCCTAGTAAACTAATTAGAACCTAACCTAATCAGTTATTTAAAAACAAACTTAGAAAATTAGAACGCAGAAGGAGAAAAAGTCTACCAAGCCCTAGTCCAAGAATGCAACAGGTTTTCATTAGTTTCAACCCCAAAATCGAAAGATTTCTCCATGGAATTTTTCACCAGGTATGTGGGATTTCAGTAGTGGGTTCCTTTCTCCCATTAGGTCTCTAGAATTCAGTCAGATTCTTGATTCCCTTAATATTATCTAGACCTAAAGTTTCTAGAATTTCAGCAAATCAGTAGAAATTAGTTACTGTAATGTTCCGAATTAGATTTTCATGATTTTAGTATGGTTTGGTAAAAAATCCTTCATAAATTAAAAACCTTAGCTATGTAGTTCGTTTAGTTCATGAATTGCACATGATATGTAAGTTTATTCAGTTATACATGCTCCAGTGATAAATGTTTCATTATCAGTATATTAATGTTGCATTTTCAGTTAGTATGTCAGTATTTTGAGCTATCCAGTATTGCAGTATTTCAGTTATAAATTACTAAATTACATAATCAATTGGAAGAAGCTTAATACCGAGTGGACTAGGGTCAGTCACCCGCAAGTCCTGGAACTACGTGCCCGATAGGTTGTAAGTCCCCTCTATGGGCATCATTTTAATGATCATGCCACTCATGCCTCTATACCTCTAGCAGGGTATATTGGGTCCTTTCGATGGGGCGTATACATCAGACTCCACATTTAGCTCATGTGGTTTTATGTCAATTATTAGTAGCTCCCATAGTTCAGTTAGATTCTATTGCATTGAACATGTTATCAGTTACAATCAGATTTCAGTCTCAGCATGTTATAAACTTGGTCATTGCATTCAGTAGTTCATGATTCAGTGTTTTCAGTTTAGTATCATGTTTATCTCTTATCATTGCTCAGAAATTATGCTTTGGTTCAGTTATGTTATTGTTCAACTTTACTCTATCCTGCATGCTCAGTACCTTTCATGTACTAACACATACTCTACGCTACATCTTCTCGTGATGTAGGTTCAGGTTCTCAGCTTCCATATCACACATAGATCGATTCTCGATCTTCAGTTTAGCAGCATCAGTGGTGAGTCCTCATTCTTCGAGGACGAGTGACATGATTATCTTCCTTTGCTTTTAGTCTTTAGTTTCAGTACTTGCTAGATGTAGCTGGGGCATGTCCCAACATTTGTAGTGAATAGAGGCTTACTTCTAACGGGTACCACCCGAGAAAAAAATTTGAACTAAGACTCAAACCATACTTTGTTGTGAGTAGGATTTTACCGAGGAATTTAAAATTTCTTGAGTATTAAGATCACTAGATATAAAACCTTGAGTTCCTAAAAGAATTAAAGAGAAATCATTCAAGTCATTCCTAGGTTCTTCTAAGTTTTGGGTCAACTTAAAATGACCATAACCTTCAATACGGGATGAGTTAAGTGGCCCATAAGATCTCCAATGAAAGGTCTTCAGATTATATTTCCAATGCCACTGAGTTTGCTAAATTTCGAGCTCGTATGAGGGAGTTATGCCCGTTTGTAGTCGGGCTGTCCAATTAAGGAAAGTTACCCGAAAATATGAGGGGTATTTTGGTGTTTTCCTTACCCAATCGGATTTAAGCGTTTTTAGTAAGGTTTTAGGAGTCTAAAATGAGTAGAATTAGTTTCATTCATCCCCAAAAGCATTTAGGGTTTTAGAGAGAAGATTCAAGAGGAGAAAAAGTTCAAAGTTTCAAGCGTTCGTTCAAGAAATCCAAGATTTCGCCAAGAACCTAGTTCTTTGAGGTATGTGAGCTTCCTTAGTGTTGGGTTCGTTCATCCACACGTCAATCATGATTTATTCAGTGTAATTTCATTCTCGAAATTTAAGGATTTAAGTTCTTGATAAGTTCTTGATAAGTTCTTGATAAGTTCTTGATAAGTGTTCTTGAAGTTTCCTTATCAATGAAGTTTTGATGTAAGATTCTACTTGAGTCAACTTCAAGCGATCATATCTCTTAGAATATAAAGGAGTTACGTGAGCCATAACCTATCCAATTAAAGGTATTTGAATCTACTTTCCAACACTGCAAATTTCGTGTCAATCAAATTTCTGAGTAAAAGGTTATGACTATTTTATTAACCTATACAGTGCTGTTACGAATTAGCCGACGGGAAAACATTAAAAAAGGTCGTTTTTGTTTTTTACCTCCAAGAACACCCTACACAAATTTCTTGACTAATAAAAGACTCAAAACAATCAAATTTTCATCTTTGAATCCATCATTCTCTTCTCTCTCAAACCCTAGGGTAAAACCCTAATGAAAATCATAATTCTTGGCCATAGAGATTTCAAGAAACTAATTCAAGAATCTCAAGAAAGGTTTTCTTGATCGTTTACCTTCAAGCTAGGATTTCAAGGCTTCTAATCAAATTCTTCTTCAAAATTCTTCAAGAACCTTGTTCTTCCAGGTATGTAAGGCTATCATAGTGTTGGAGTAGTTCGTCCTCATGCCCTACATCTACTTTCAAATCAATAAAAGAGTAATCTAGGATTCTACTCCCCAAGATTTTAGTATTCTT
The DNA here is from genome assembly GCA_036250505.1 of Solanum acaule. NCBI lineage: Eukaryota > Viridiplantae > Streptophyta > Magnoliopsida > Solanales > Solanaceae > Solanum > Solanum acaule. The sequence goes on along the minus strand of JAJOOR010003889.1, from coordinate 58,283 downwards.
GAGATAAGTTGATTTAAGTTCTTGAGTTCATGGTTCTTTTTAAAATTTTATTCCTAATTATTGAGTTTTAAACTGAGTTTTGAGGAAGTAAGTATGAGACTGAGAAGAGTCGTATACATGAGTTCTATATTGTTATGTAGACCCTCGAGTCGAGTCGTTCATGCCTATAAATTCCGCATGAACTCCATAATTTGAGTATCTTTGAGAGGAGTAGTATATTCAAGTTCTAAGTCTTGAGTATTGAGTTCCTAATCTTTTGAGATTATATTCCTGCTTAGGCTCATAGTGGTGGTTGTCGGTTAGAGAAACTCCCACAAAGTTATATTATATTTTATTATATATAAATTGAGTTGTTATTGTATTCTTCAATACCTTGAGTTGCTTTCTACTGTTTTAAAAGCTTTCCATGTATTGCATATGTATTGTTGCTTTATATTAAGTTGAGCATCCAGAGTTGAGTACCTTCGAGTTGAGTATCTTGAGTTCATATGTGCTTCATTGTGTCGAGTACCTTATTGTTGAGTTTCACTGAGTTGAGAACCTTATTACTAAGTTGAGTATCTTATCTTTGAGTACTTCTGAGTTGAGTAAGTTTGAGTAGTTTTGAGTATCCTTGAGTATTCCTTGAGATGAGCAAGTTTGAGAAGAGGTAAGTATGTTTCCCTTTTTATCAAGTTCAAGCTTATGTTATGCTTTAGAATTCCCTTTACATGCTCGTACATTCCACGGACTGAGCCATTTGGCCTGCATCTTTTTATGATGCAGATACAGGCATTTAGGGTCATCAATAAGAGCTTCGTTGATACTACATGGAGTTCGAGTTAGCTATGGTGAGCCTCCTTGCTTCCAGAGGGTTCCACTTTTACTTTCAGTTATATCAGCTGTTAGGAGGCTGTGGGTCTTGTCCCGACTTCCATCTTTGTCATTTAGAGACTTCATAGATAGAAAGTAGAGTTTGAGAAGTCTGTTTCATTTATCTTATTAAACGTATTAAAGGCGAAAGTTGCCTTTTTATTGCTAGTTGAATAATTTATTTTTATTCGGAGTTTTTCATTTGAGTTAAAGCTTGTAATTGAGTTTCACAAATTTTTATTCAGATTTAAGCTTTTTCATGCTTAAGTTAGTCTTCCGCTTGTAGTCAGCCAGGATGAGGGTTCGCTTGGGGACCATCAATGGTTCTTGAGTGCCGTCCACATACAGGGTGTAGACTCGGGCCGTGACAAATTTGGTATCAAAGCATAGCGTTCAAGAGTCTTAGGGTGTCTATGAAGCCGTGTCAGTAGGGTCTTGTTTATGGTTGTGAGGGCCCCACTTCTATAAACGAGGGACTACAGACATTTAAGAAAAGTTTCCCTTCTTTCATTGTTCTAATCATGTAATAGAGCTAAGTGATAGAGATTTATTCATACTTGTGCATTTCTCAGATTCATTCGACTATCCATCATACTAGAGGTGGTTGAAAAGTAAAGTGTAAAGATCCTTATGGATGAGTTGTTCTTAGCAAGAGTCTTGAGAAAGACATGAGACTCCAGAGGGGCTTGAGAGGAGCCCAAGAGTAAGTTAAGTGTTTAGTTTCAGAGGAATGCAGACATAATTATATGAATTGTGCATTTGAGCTAAAAGAGAGTTGTACTCTTTTTCTTAAGCCTTGTTTCAGCTGAGATCCTTATAAGGAGGTATGTTTAGAGCTTGGGTAATATTTCCACCCCAAAAGGTATCATGAGTTACGAGATCATGAGTAGTAGTAGCGAAAGAGCCCAGAGTTAGAGGAAAGTATGCAGAGGTTTAGTGAATTAAGAAAGGGAGATAGTGTTTTGAAGAACTCTATTACTATAGTCATGCACCCAGTAAGTTATTGATGAGGAGATTTCCCTTATGGGTAGAGTATGAGTTGCTAGTCAAGATGAGATAGAGTATATATTTGTCAACCAGAATAGAGTTGATGTCGATGTGCCATTGTATTAGAGGAGACTAAATTCATGTGTTGAATAAGAGAGCAGAGTATTTATGAAGTGAAAGATTTAAGCTAGGCTTATGATTTGTTTGAGAAGGTCATGATGTTCAGAAGGTTATAGAACTGATCAAGTAATGAGGTATAGTATGGTAGGCGAGCAATCATATTGATATTCGGGTTTAGTAATAAACATTAAGCTTGAATTTGAGATGAGTATCTTGATCAAAAGGATGGCACCACGAGGGTGATGATGTTAGTTGTCACACCCCGAGAGCACCCCCTAGACGTGACCGACGTATTTGACCCCGAAGGGGTCTCATACAAGCCCTTAGCATATCATGACATAAGAACATAGGAAAAATGCAGAAAATTTAAAACTTTTCTTACAATCGAAGTGTTTCATAAAATGAAAGAGTCTATGACACAATGTCTCAAACCGTCTATAACATTAGAATTAAAACTTTTTAGTAGAATCTTAGGGACTCGACCCTTACATAAAACTAAAACATAAAATAAGGACATGTGGTTGAGCCCTCAAATACTACGAGGACTCACCAATCTTCTTCTTCTTGATCTACAAGAGTCCTAGCCACAAGGATAGCATCCAATATCTCCAAAGCCTACACTTATAGAAAATGTAGAAATATGGGTTAGCACAAAATGTACTAAGTATGGAAGCCATGCAAGAAAATCATTAAAACATGCATAAAAGGGACATTTTGTTTAAAACCATGCTTCATGCCACTTTTGAACATCATCTTTAAAATAGTTGGAGAATGTAACTCATAAGACAAACCATGCACAATTCATCATAACATATAGAATATCATCACAATTCGAAGCATAGTCTCCAACACAACATATTGCATACTCCAATCTTCACATGACATAGTTCACATTCATAAGTACATAACAAGGTCATATCAACATAATACAACTATCACATGAGCAAACTTAAGCCACACTTGTGCAATGCATAGATAGGATCCCATATTCCTATCTATACTAAGTATCACATCTAGGCCACCGTGATCATGCTTAACATAAGTTCATGCCAACATATAAGTAACCTAAAGTCATACTAGTGAAATGCAAAGGTAAGATCCCATAATCCTACCAAATGCTAAGTAAGGAGACATTCATGATCATCACTTGAAACAAGTAAAGATAACTTTAACATTCATTCATATCATACAAACATAATTCATATGTCTTCATAATATAAGAGGACCTAACCATAACCCCCCTTAAAGTCCACTTGTGCAATGTACGGGTGAAGTCCCATACCCCCACTCATACTAAGTAGTACCTCTTAACAAGTCATAATTAGAGTCCATGTTCTTATTATAACTCCTATTCGTATCATTTAGGGAAATTAATCTCAACCGACATAGACCATGTGAGCATATGGAATTCGGTGTTGTGCCCCGACACTGAAAAGAGGTGTTCTACTTGCGTAAGGTAGAACATACATGATAGGTTTTAGGTGGATCCACTAGCTAAAACCTATGTGGGCACATAGTTATGGGATACGGGGATTGCTACTAGAAACCCGTTCTTGCTAAACGTAGAAGGTTTCCATCCCATGAGACAAACATACATTGGGAAGCCAGACTTGCTAAACGTAAAAGCTCCTATCTCACTTTCATACCCGCTCGGTGCTAACTATAATTCCCTTTAAAAGTTACATTAAGTCTTTACTTACGTTTAGGTTTATGAAAGAATGCACAAGACACTCAAACCAACATCATATCATAATAGCTCAAAGATTCATAAGGTGAGAATGTCCTTTCAACCTTAGAATCATCAACATGTGAGAAAACCTTTCACATTACATTCGTAGTGTGTTCATGAGAATAGCCTTTCATTCAACACAACAAGACTATCATAGTCATAACATTCCATACACAGACATGTTTAGGGGTATAGGAAAGAAGGATCTTGCATCAATACCATAATATATACAATAACTAAACACCTCCACCTTTCAAGTGGATCAATATGATCATGTATATTTCATGCATAAAAGTATGTAGAGGTGCATATGAGAACTAACTTTTCAATCAACACCAAAGATACATTTTCATCATAGACACTTCCTTCTCAAGTGTTAATAAGCATGTATATAATACCACAATCACACATAATTCACATATATTGCATTCAAGGGTCACATTGAGTCAACACATCTAACATTCAACATATATAACATAGATACAACCATGACTCAAGTAATCCATTCATTTCATGCATAAATTCATGTGATCATATTATAGGTCATGTGGGTGAAGTCTTTGGACAATAATGCCATATCCAACTTCAACATGCATAATAGCTTCCTATTCTAAGCCTAAACAACCTTAACTTGTTCATATTAGCTTTTACCTTTAAATTTCTAGAAGTCATCTTCATATTATGAGCATTACCCTCAAGCAAATGCTCACATGGTAATCATGTAAACCTAAACTTAACTACTTGCTTCATTCTTACTCAATTATTGACATATAGTATCAAGTACACTAAATCTCAACACTACTTCAACCATGATCCATCATATAAGACCTAATCGAATTGGTTCATGTCTACAAGATTCATTCATAAGCAATTCATGTGTAAGTGATCTAGTCTAAGGCAATTCATTAAGAAGTTCATCAATCTTAAAGGTTCACATCTAACCTTTAATTTGCCTTTCAAGGCTAAGAATCAAGATCAAACCCTAGCTTCAAGAATTACAATATTAGATAGGGTAATTTCATGATTCAACAACTTAATAAATATAAACATAATCAATTGACAAGCTTACATGATCAATCAAGTCATACCCTAGTTCATAATTTAGGAAGAAGGGGAAATCATGGGTCCAAGGGGAGATTTTCATCAAAATCCATCAATACTCCATTAATCCAATCATAAATCATCATAATAAATCATAATAAACCTTAATTAAACAATTGAATTCGTTTTGGAAGAAGACCCATGACTAGATTTGGGGAATTTGAAAACATAGTTGAAGGGGCTTCTTGGTGATAGCTAACCAAGAATGAAATGCATCCATAACTTAGGTGTAGAACCCCATAAAATTCATATGAAAAAGTCCTTTTCTTGAAGATCTAGCTTGATTCCTTCCTTTGTTCTTCGATGGAGTCTAGAGATAAGATTATTGGGAGGGAAAGTATTTGGGTTTTGATTTGGGGTCTTGGGTTATAATGAATTAATGACTTAGTTTTAGGGGTCTATTAGCTTATATAGGTGATTAATTAACTAATTAACCGACCTCTCTTAACCCCTAATTAAATACCTAACTAATTCCCAGACCCCTAACTTAAACTAAAAAGCTGTAAAAACAGACCCATCCACGATACCACCACCCACGGACCGTTGGTGGGTCTTCTAGCCGTAGATGACCATCCGTGGTTGGTGACTGCGGCTCAAATGAGCAGGCTGGTGCAAGCCTTGAAGCACGACCCCAACCCACGGGGTGTGGGTCCATTTACTGGACGTGAATGGCCATCCGTAGGTCACTACTATGTGACCTATTTTTGGTTTCTAGGCAGCTTTGGGGGTTAGGCTTTAGGGTCCCCCTCAAGGACCCCTAGGGTGGTCCTTGAGGGGTCGTACCTTGACGTTTAACCCCTAAACCCTAAACCCCTCAACCTAACCTCAGGAAGACATTCTACCACATGAAACCCCATAACAACTCAAAACGAAACTCATTCGGCTCTAGTTTCACCTACTAGATTTCATTAAGCTTTTAGCTAGGTCTTACTAGTTTTTACGGGGTGTTACATTATCCGCCACTTGGGAACATTCGTCATTGAATGACACTTGGAACATTTTATGGAATTAAAGACTCAAGACTAGCAGCCCATCATGCATGAAACACCAATAATGTACAACTCAAGATACACTTTTCACAATGAGCACTTATTCAAAGGAGGAAACATCAACTCCAATTCCACATGATCAATGCAATACAAGGAAGTAAGAACTACATTTACCAACCTAATATGCATGAAATGCAACAAATCTTATGTTAATAGGAGGAACTACCTTCTCCTAGTCATAACATGCTAATATAATCTCCTCATGAAGTTCAATAGGCAGCTCTTACTTAAGGCACCACAACATGAGGGAAACAATTCACATAAACTCATTTTCTTTCAAAACACAAGTTTTCATGAACATGCATCATATAAAGAAGTCATGGCAACACATAAGCACATAACACAATATTAGCTAGGCACACCATCTCTCTCTTGGGAGTGAGCCTACACCAACACTCCTAAACATCATCAACTACATAATTATAGGAGGGACTACATTTTCCCATTAAAAGCAAACTCAACACAACAATATGGAGCCAATGTGCCATTTCATCAAAAGCATAACAAAGCATGTTCATCACCTCATCTCATGAAGTCAAATATGGCATCATCGTACTAAAATGAACAACAACATGAGGAACATGTAAATCATGAAAAACCCATTTTATACCAAACAAGAATCTTTCAAAAACATGCATAACATAATTAGGAGGTCATGGAAATCTCTAAAGTACTCATGACTCCTAGACATGGAGCAAGTCCAAAAAGGAACCCTTGGTTTCAAGCTAGAATAGGAATAGAAGAAATGGATGAGGATATCGGGACTCTCAATCACTTTTGCTATCTAGGCACATGATCTCCCCCTTGGGAGTAATCCCCTTACTAAGACCTCAAATACTACTCTTTCCGAACAAACCTAAAGCTTTACCAAGACTCATTATGACCTTACCGGGTTCTAAAAACAATAGAGGTCTAATGATCATGCATCCAAACCCTACCGTGGTTAACAAGAGTAACTCTATGGGACAAGGAAAATTTTTGGACACATATAACATCCAAGATTCCACAATATGAAATGAGTCAAGGAAGACTTATCATTTTGAGCTAGAGGAGGAATAAAAGGGAATATAAGGATATTGGGACATCTCTTAGGCCCTTGGCCTCCCAAATAAGCACTTTCAACTATTACCCTTACTAAAATACCACCCTCCACACTCTCTAAGCATCACTTATACACCACTAATCATCAAATCCTCCAACCCATCACAAACTCATAATGGCCAAGTTGGTTCAAAATCAATAGAAGTCTATCAACAATGCACCCCAACTTTACTAACTTCACTCAAGATTTCATATGATCCTACAAAAACCGGGACTAAACTTCCCAAACTCAATGCACCTCTCAAGGTGAGCATTCCAGGCCAAACTACATCATGGACATCAAAGGCACTCAATGACTTTACCCTCAAGAACATCATCTTCCCCATGGGAGTAAACTTATACGGACTTTCCTAAGCACCATTTTTTTTAACTCTAAGGTCGGGGCAAGTCATCACTAAATTTTCACATCCATCACACAAGGTGATTCTAAACCATGGTGAACTACACTTCTATCCTTTTTAGGGGAATGTATTAACTCAACACATATAGGCATTACTTAAACACCCTCTTTCACCAAGCGTCACAACCTCCCTAAACTCAAAATGGTCAAGTAGAGTTCTACCCTCAATATCATAACACAACTATGAAGCCCATTCACACTAAGGACAACATCAAAGGTCTAACTTATCAAGTCACAAAAGATAAGTAACACCGGAATCTAATAAATCATAACCCATACTGGAACCATTAGGAGGAACTTTCTTATCCTCTCTTCCTCTAGCCTTAAGCACTGGGCAATCTCTTGTTTTCCAAAGGTAAAACCTATCAAGAAACCCATATCATCACCTTTGGTGGGATCTACCAACCAATCAAACCTAGGTATTATCTAAACACCTTACTCAAAATGACCATACATAAGATCAATCTTAAAAGATAACTAACTCTTTGAAATTGGTCAACACTTACACTTCTTCTTCTTCTTCTTCACCTTAACTAAGTGGTACACGCAACCCTCAAAGTCAACTTTAAGACAAAACACAATCCAAACTTATGGCATAGATCTTTCCCCCTTACACTCTCGGATAAGCTCATTTGGGGACTAACAACTTGACTATACGGGTTCTAACATCACATAGGAGCATAACAATAACACTACCAATCCTTCCTAAGAATGACATCTAAATCTAGCATAACAAGTCCTATCTAGTCACAACCATAATTAGTATTTCAACCAACACCTTCTCCCTTGCTCCTTATAACAAGAGCCCTTCGAGTAGTCACATCTTATAGACCACCGATTAGAGAGAAAAGGCCTTATAGAGTTAAACTCTATGGCACGACTAGAGAATGAAGAAGTGAAGTTTCCTAATGTCCTATAGCCTATCTCTCATAGATGTGTCGTGACTAACACCGATGAACAAAACTCTACTAGACGTGGTTTGAGACATCTCAAATCCATCCCAAAAACTTATGCTCTGATACCAAGTTTGTCACGCCCCGAGAGCACCCACTAGACGTGACCGGCATACTTGACCCCGAAGGGATCTCATACAAGCCCTTAGCATATCATGACATAAGAACATAGGAAAAATGCAGAAAATTTAAAACTTTTCTTACAATTGAAGTGTTTTATAAAATGAAATAGTCTATGACACAATGTCTCAAACCGTCTATAACATTAAAATTAAAACTCTTTAATACAATCTTAGGGACACGACCCTTACATAAAATTAATCATAAAAGAAGGACATGTGGTTGAGCCCTCGAATACTATGAGGACTCACCAATCTTCTTCTTCTTGATCTACTAGAGTCCTAGCCACGAGGATAACATCCAATATCTCCAAAGCCTACACTTATAGAAAATGTAGAAATATGGGTTAGCATAAAATGTACCAAGTACGGAAGCCATGCAAGAAAATCATTAAAACATGCATAAAAGGGACATTTTGTTTAAAACCATGCTTCGTGCCACTTTTGAACATCTTCTTTTAAAATAGTTGGAGAATGTAACTCATAAGACAAACCATGCACAATTCATCATAACATATGAAATATCATCACAATTACAAGCATAGTCTCCAACACAACATATTGCATACTCCAATCTTCACATGACATATTTCACATTCATATGTACATAACAAGGTCATATCAACATATTACAACTATCACATGAGCAACCTTAAGCCACACTTGTGCAATGCATAGATAGGATCCCATAATCCTATCTACACTAAGTATCACATCTAGGCCACCATGATCATGCTTAACATAAGTTCATGCCAACATATAAGTAACCCAAAGTAATACTAGTGAAATGCAACGGTAAGATCCCATAATCCTACCAAATGCTAAGTAAGGAGACATTCATGATCATCACTTGAAACAAGTAAAGATAACTTTAACATTCATTCATATCATACAAACATAATTCATACGTCTTCATAATATAAGAGGACCTAACCATAACCCCTCTTAAAGTCCACTTGTGCAATGTATGGGTGAAGTCCCATGCCCCTACTCATACTAAGTAGTACCTCTTAAGAAGTCATAATTAGAGTCCATGTTCTTATTATAACTCCTATTCGTATCATTTAGGGAAATTAACCTCAACCGACATAGACCATGTGAGCATATGGAATTCGGTGTTCTACCCTTACTCTGAAAAGAGGTGTTCTACTTGCCTAAGGTAGAACATACATGATTGGTTTTAGGTGGATCCACTAGTTAAAACCTATGTGGGCACATAGTTATGGGATATGGGGATTGCTACTAGAAACCCGTACTTGCTAAATGTAGAAGGTTTCCATCCCATGGGACAAACATACATTGGGAAGCCAGACTTGCTAAACATAAAAGCTCCCATCTCACTTTCATACCCGTTCGGTGCTACATAAATAACCGATAATAACACCACATGAGCTAAATATGGAGTCCGATGTATATTCTCTATCGAGAGGACCCAATATACCCTGCCAAAAGTATAGAGGCATGACTGACATGATCCCTAAATGATGCCCACAGAGAGGACATACAACCTACGTGGCTCGTAGTTCTAGGAGTATATTGGTGACTGACCCTAGTCTAACTTGGTATTATGCTACTCGTAATAGATTAAGTGATTAACACATTATGACTGAATTTTTGTAATATACTAGATAGCTCTAAACTAACATACAAACTGAGAATGCACATTAATATACTGATAATGACACATTCAAGACTAAGGCATGTATATCTGAAATACTAAAATATCTGTCCTAGCATGTGTAATTTAAGAACTAAAGAACTACATAGCTAGGGTTCTGAAATTTATGGTAGAAACCAAGTAATCACATGATAATCTGATTTGGAACATTTAAATAACTAATTCATGATAATCTGCTGAAGTTCTAGAAACCCTAGGTCTAGTTAATAATAGGGAATCAAGAATTGGACTGAAATCTAGGGACCTAATGGGCGAAAGGAACCCACTAGTGAAATCCCACATACCTGGTGACGAATTCCACGGAGAAATATTTTGATTTCGGGGCTGGAACTGATGGAATCCTGTTGCGTTCTTGAACTAGGGTTCTTGACTTCTTTTTCCTCTTACACTCTAATTTTTCTAAGTTTTAAAGAATAATTTGACTTAGGTAAGTTCTAGTTATGTTTCTAGGCTAAAACTAACCAAAACCACGTAGTTTAAGGGTCCAATGAAATAGGAAAAGACCTAAAGACCCCCGACTTAACTACTATCGGAGTGACCGACGGACGGCACCGATGGACCGTCGATGAACTGACGGTCTATGCTGGTGAACCGTCAGTCATGACTAGCGCTGTGTTCCTGGGGGCTTGATCCACGGAACAAGACCACATACGGTAGCTTGGCCTACAGACCATAGGGTCTGGCCGTGGGTTAGCACTTAGCCATCTTAGCACTTAGCCAACTGTCTGAAGAGGGGTCGCAATGGTGAACCACAGACCACTAGCAAGGGCCGTGAGTCACCCTACAGTCCGTGGGTGGCAACCGTGGGTTGCACCTGCAACTTCTGGAAATATGCATTAAGGTCTGTTTTTCGGATACAGAGTGTTACATAAATAGTCAATTTCATAATCATCATATCGTACACGGAAGAGAACAATTAAGTTACTAATCCAAGCTTAAAATATCATAGAGTAGCTCATTAAATCTTGAATCAATAATGTGTGAGAAAACCTTTCACCAATCATGATTCCTTAATATGTGACACAATCCTTTCACAATTTCATAGATGCTTATCTTAAAGTAACCTATATCATAAAACCTTTCTTTTTATAAATCATGCATAACCTTCGTGAAAACATCATTTATAGATTCATAGTTTCTTCATAAATTCATGTCTTTGAGAGCAATGTGTGAGAAAACCTTTCACCAATCAGGACTCCTTAATATGTGACAAAATCATTTCACAATTTCATAGATGCTTATATTAAATTAGCCTATATCATAAAGCCTTTATTTTCATAAATCATGCATAACCTTCGTGAAAACATCATTTAAAGATTCATAGTTTCTTCATAAATTCATATCTTTGAGAGTTCATAGTCAATAATCATAATCAATGCATGGGTTCATGTGATATCAACTGGAAAACATGTAATTGAATCAATACCATAATAATAAGATCAAATCAAATAATTGAATCAACACAACTAGAGACCATGAGGAATTGAATGAAAACCTAATCAAATTGATGAAATAGAACTTGGAGAATTGAGAAACCTTTGGGACTCAATGGGTGAATGGAACCCATCGATGATACCCTACATAAAGCCCAAAAGCAATGGTGAAAAATGAGACTTGAATTGAAAACCCTAGCTTCTTCTTCCGTGAACTTGAGAGAGAGTTGAGGAACATGAATATGGATATGAATTCGGAATTTGAGTGAATGAGAGAGTTAGGGTGATTTTAGCGGTAAAAGGATAGTTATATGACTTACAAAAAGGGGTAAAACGAATAGTATAGACATTTAATGCATAGGAAAAACCCAAATACCCTTAAAAATAGCTGTCGGATGGTTCATATGGTGTGGACCTACGGTTCGTAGAACTTCCTATAGTATGCACTAGTCAACCATAATACCAACTTCAGAAATCCAAAATTCACCTTACTTTCCATGACCTTTCTATGGTCCGTCTAAATTCCTATGGTCTATAGAACCCATCTGTAAAAAACCAAGTTTAAGTTTAAAAATTTCAATGAGTCTGAAACCTTCCTACGGAACCCACCTACGACTCGTCAACCTTCTTACGGTACCACCTGCTCATTCATTGTTCAAACTTTAGAAACTTGAAATTCCAAAAACTCATCTTCAAGTAAACGAATCCCTTCCTACGACTCGTAGAAATTCTTACGGTTCGTAGATTGGACTCGTAGAACCTACTTCAGTGCCAAAAATATGTATTTTCCTTGTCCTTTAACCTTTCCAACTTTCGGGTGTTACATTCATATTGTGGTATGTATGATAAACATTATAGAGAAAATTTATTATATGTGCAACTAAATATATTATAGTTATGTGGTCATTGGTCCATGTGGGAGAATGTAACTTATTATTTTATTTATGGTCTAATTAATGTAAAGCCCATAAATAATATTTAATAAAGAATAGATCTCATTTGTACACTGATTATTTGATTGACGTAGCAGATAAAGGCTTAATTAACCTCTACAAATTGGTTCTCCAACCTTCTATTAGGGTTACAACATATTTTACACCTTTTTCATCATTGATGGTTGTGGTAACATAAGCTAGGGCAAGGCATGGTGGTAAAAAGACCAGTTTTGTGATTCATGCTTCAGGTATATTATTATACTAGTCTCCAGGCACGTGCGTTGCACGTGTGCCATGTGTTAATAAGTACAAAAAAAATTAAATGATATAGATGCTACTAAAACTTGCAAGTAATATTGAGTAACTAAATTTTGAAAGAGAAGTATAACTGTTTGTAGTTATACACAATCAATTGAATTGGTGTATGTGATTTTTTTCTTATATTGTTCTTATATCTTATACTTAGTACAACGCTTACTTTATTTTATTTAAATATTTCAACAACAAATAGTTTATATGTGACATAAGTAACGTTGATTATGTTTGCAAGTGTTTCACACATCTTAAAGTTTGTATCTTATGCAAGAAATTGTAACATCATCCATTTTATAGACACATGCATATCAAGAAGTTGTTGTCGAATAAAAGTCACGTTTCATGTTGTAGAAATACTGATCAACATATGTTTCTTTAAGGTGGATAATGTATCATTGTCAATTTCATGGAATACAGTTGTAAAATAGTGTTTATTTGTGATAGAGATAGTAAATAATTCATGACATTAGAGAATTTAATCGATATATAAAAATCCAATTGCACGTACAACTTTCTTTGTTTGATTCAAGATTATGAGTCCTTTCATATATAAATTTGACAGGAGAATATCAATTAAATTATTTAAATATAATCATATTACAAAATATAATAAAATCCATCCATACTCACGAATAAGGAACTTGATATAAATGGTTGAAATATTAAAAATATCTTATTTAAAACTATTGGGTGTGCATCTTCAAAAAAGTATCCACTCAAAGGAATAATAATTTTGCATGAATCTAAAGTCTATATCATTTATACTACTAAAAAATGTCGTACATATCACAATTTTCCTACATCGTGCCTATTATTTACCTGATGATGTGAATGAGAAGTGAAGAATTCAAAATCATAAGGTAAAACCTGAAACAGAAGAAAAATAAATAAGAATTAATAATTAACAAAAAAATTCAAGAAAAAGATATATATTAAAGAAAAACAAATAGAAGAAATATCGAGAACTAATTAGAGAGGATAAAAAGTAAAGAAGTGATAATAGATTACAATATATATAGATTTAATGAAGTTAGCTATTCATATTCCTAAATAAAGAGATTCCATGCATCTGTTGGACCATTCAATTTAATTTAATTTAATTAAATATACGTCATAGAAAACTGAAAATATCTTGATGCTTAGAAAAATGAAAATACTATGATGCTTAGAAAACTGAAAATACTTAAAAGCCATGTTGGAGGAGGTGTAACTCATAACTAATGAATAAAAAATTAACTTTTGTGTTGGATTAGTAGTTAATAATTAATTAATATAAATACCTTACAATATTTACATTTAGTGTAGGGGTAAAATGGTAATCCAACTTTGAACTTTGGTGGTTCCAACTTTAAATAATACTAGTTTTTTGACACGTGCGTTGCACGTGATTACTGTCACGCCCCGAGCCTACACCCCGGACGTGGCTGGCATTCGAGAACCATTGTTGGCCCCAAGAGAACCCTTGGCCTGGCTTACTTACTCAGCGAAAGACTCTAAGCATTATTACAATAATCAAATGCAATTTACTCAACTGTTTAATAAAATAACTAAGAATGTTTAAAGGTCAAACATTCTACTTTGCCAAAATGGCAACTCAAGTCTTAACATATGAAATAATAATGTAAAGACAACTGACTACTAACTGTCTATGAAGCCTCTAAAACAAAGAGGGATGTCAGGACAGGACCCCCGATCATCCTAACAACAAAAAAGCTAAACAATAATGAAAAGGACCCTCCAGAAAGCAGGGAGGCTCACCAACTAAATCTGAGTGCTCAACCTTTTCAATGAGTCGCTGGATGCTGATCCTGGTGACCTGTGTCTACATCATAAGATGATGCAGGCCAACTGGCATCAGTACATTGAATGTATGAGTATGCGAGTTGGATTGCTAAACATCACATAGGCTTGAAAAGAATCTGAAAGGAACACTTACCTTAGCTTTACTCAACTCCGGAATAACTTAACTCAATATAAAGCAACGATACACATGCAATATATATATAAAGCTATTAAAACAATAAAAAGCAACTCACTTTGTCAAAGAAATGCAATAACAAGTCAACTTACTCATATACTAAAGTAATATAGTTTATGTGGGAGTTTCTCTAACCGACAACCACCACTATGAGCCTAAGTGGTGATACATCATCTTGCCCACGTTGCTAGAACTGTTCTATACTTTGCCGTCATATAGAACGCCTTAACTAACTGGATCCACTAGTCTATGCTAAAAAACAATTAGGTGTCATCTAAAAAGTATGACCCTTACTACCCATGATGGCTACATGGTTTATGGAGACTTGAGTTATTATGAATTCGCGTCCCCATATCGGTGCTCAATACTACTCCCAAAATATACTAAACTGATGTGTTTGCAAAAACAAAACGCTTTCTTTGATTTGAGATAATTACTCAAAACATAGCTTAAAAGATCTCTTGGATATCGGTGTTTCCCTTTCTTGTTCAAATGTGAAAACATTATAAATTCTTGGGAATACTTAGTTCCCATGTAATTTTTCAAGAAATCAACTCTTTACTCTTTCTTAACTTAAAACTTAAGTTTTAAAACAAAATAAAAAATGTTTGTGAAAGACTTTTGAAAACTTTATGAACTTCTCTTGACTTGATTCTTAGCTTCTAGACTTGACTCTTAACTTTTCTTGAATTGAATTACGGATTCAAGGTTCATGATCACATGTTTATAGATGATTTCATGATGTTTAGATGTACCTTAGAGTGCTGGAATCAACTAGAAAACATAGGTACGCTGCTAAGGAAGTAGTACGAAATGATGGGGGAAGAATGGGAAGAACTGGCGTCCCAGGCGCTCTGAGAGGGGCGGGGCGCCAACCCTTGAACTTCAGGGATTGGGTTGGGGCGTGCTGGCTGGCGCGGTGCCCCAGAGCCCAAACAACTGGGGCTTCTTCTTGGGGCTCTGAGAGGGGTGGCGCCCCAAGCCCCTGCCCAGGTGCATACGACTTTTCTCCTTCATTTTTCAACCCTCTAATTCAACTTAGTTCTTTCCCCAAACACTTAGAATTAACTATACCACTAATATATACAAGATTCAACTCAGAATCACACCTCAAAACATGAATCAATCTCAATAAACTTTAACGACAAGAACGCAAAAGATTTCAAACGAATTTCATCAAGAACTCATAGGATTTACTTTCAAATCAATATAACTTTGCTGAATTGAATGATTGACGCATGGGTGAACTAACCCAATGCTATGTGATCTGAAATACCTCGTAGGGATCACCCCTTGACGAAATCCACAAGCTAAATCCTTACGAATGATGATCTTGGCTCTTTTATCCTTTCTCCTTCTCTTGCGTTCTTTCTCCAAAAAAACCCTAACTCTATTTTTCAAAAGCGTAAACTGAATTCTATCAGTTTAGACCTAAAAATCATTACAAAAAATGAATTAATTAAGTTGAGTATGGAAAAGACCAAAATACCCTTCAAAAATCCAGATGGGACTTTCCTTATTCGCACCGCCTAATTCCAATAGGCATATCTCATTCATACGAACTCGGAATCCTGCAAACTCGGCGGCATTGGAAATATTATTCCATGATATTTCTTACGATATCTGGAAACACACCTAAATCATCCTGATCTAGGAGTTATGGTCGTTTGAAGTTGACCAAAACTCAACTTAACATACTTAACAAAATTTCCAGATTTTTATATTCTTTCCAAAAATGACTATTTCCAATTTTTAACTTCTTTCTAGTTCTTTCAATTAGCGAGGTGTTACAATATCTCCTCCTTGGGTACATTCGTCCTCGAATGCGTTTACTTTTACTAGGCTAATGGCGTAACATCTAACATTTAGTTCAAATACCTAACAATCAAATCTAACACATCAAGTATATCAATTAAAGAGTACTACTAATAAGAGAATTAGTACCTTGATCTGGAATTTCTCCGGATTCGAAGAGATGTGGATATCTCTTCTTCATATCCTCCTCAGCTTTCAAAGTAGCTTCCTTGAAAAATTGGTTCCTCCAAAGAACTTTGACTGATGCTACTTCCTTAGTCCTTAACTTGCGAACTTGGTGATCTAGAATCTGAACCGGAATCTCCTCATAAGATAAGCTATCCTTGCTCCCACTATAATCAGTTGGTATGATCAATGAAGGATCGCCCATACACTTCTTTAACATGGAGATTTGGAATACCTGATGATCCGCGGCTAACTCTTGATGTAGCTCCAACTCATAAGCTACTTTGCCAATCCTCTTGGAAATTCTGTAAGGGCCAATATACCGGGTACTTATCTTCCCCTTCTTACCAAATCACATAACACCCTTCATGGGTGAAACCTTCAAGTAGACCCAATCATCTACTTCAAACTCCAACTCCCTTCTCCTAACATCAATGTAGGATTTATGACAACTCTGCGCTGTTTTCAACCTCTCTTGAATAACTTTCACTTTTTCTATATCTTGATGAACTAAGTCTGGTCCTATCAACCCAACTTCACCAACTTCAAACCATCCAATAGGAGATCTACATCTTCTCCCATAAAGAGCTTCATAAAGAGCCATTTGGATGCTAGAGTGGTAGTTATTGTTGTAAGAAAATTCAATAAGGGGTAGGTGATCATCCCAATTACCTTTGAAATCAATCACACAGGTCCTCAACATATCGTCTAAAGTCTTAATAGTGCGCTCTACTTGACCATCTATCTGAGGATGAAAAGCAGTACTCAAGTTCACCTTTGAACCTAAACCTTTCTGAAAAGATTTCCAGAATTGTGCACCTCTATTTGAAATAATCGAAATTGGCACCCCCATGGAGTCTAACTACCTCTTGAATATACAATTTAGCATAGTCTTTTGCTGAATGGGTAGTCCTTACCGGCAAAAAGTGGGCTGATTTTGTCATTCTATCAACATCACCTAAATAAAATCATGTTGCTTGCGAGACCTTGGTAAACCTGTGATGCAGTCCATATTGATCATCTCCCATTTCCATTTCGGAAGTTCTATATTCTGAGCCAAGCCACCAGGCCTTTGATGCTCTACTTTAACTTGTTGGAAATTTTGGATACTTAGCAACAAATTCTGCAATGCCCTTCTTCATACTACTCCACCAATAGACTTCACTCAAGTCATGATACATCGTTGTGGAACCCAGATGAATGAAATATTTGGAGCCATGATCCTCTATTGGAGTTCATCCACCCTTGGTGCACACAATCTGCCTTGATACCTCAATACACCATCTCCCCCTTGTTCAAAAGCCATTACTTTTTGCTTATGCACATTTGCCTTCAATTCAAGCAAAATAGGATCTTGGTCTTGATTCTCTTTTACTATTGACACTAATGATGATTAAACCCTATTCATCACCACTACTCCTCCTTCTGTGGAATCCATTAGTCGGACTCGTAAGCATGTAAGTCTATGCACATGTCTCGCTAGATCCTTCTTGTCTTCCTCAAAATGGGTGGTACTACCCATAAACAACTTGCTCAAGGCATCGCCAACAACATTAGCCTTACCTGGGTGATAAAGAATACTCATGTCATAATCCTTGAGTAATTCTAACCACCTCCTTTTTCTGAGATTAAGCTCTTTCTGAGTAAACACATACTAAAGACTCTTGTGATCCGTGAACACGTCCACATGCACACCATAAAGATAATGGCGCCATATTTTCAAAGAAAATACTATGGCAGCCAACTCTAAGTCATGGATTGGGGAATTTTTCTTATGAAATTTCAACTGTTTGGAGGCATAAGTTATAACCTTGCCATTCTTCATCAACACACAACCCAAACCAACTCTGGACGCACCACAATAAACAATAAAGCTTTGCGTGCATTCTGGTAAGGTCAATACTAGGGAATTAGTCAACCTCTTTTTCAATTCTTGAAAGCTTTTCTCACAAGCTTCAGACCATTGAAACTTGACTGTTTTCAGAGTCAACTTTGTCAAAGGAGATGCAATAGATGCAAACCCCTCTACGAACCTTCTATAATAGCCAGCCAAACCCAAGAAATTTCTACTATCAATTGGAGATGTGGGTCTAGGCCAATTCTGCACTGCCTCTATTTTCTGGGTTTCAATTCTAATTCCATCTCCAGACATATTGTGTCCTAAGAATGCCATAGACTCAAGGCAAAACTCACATTTCGAGAACTTAGCATACAACTCTCTAACTTTTAGAGTCTGGAGAACTATTATGAGATTGCTACCATGATCTTCCTCATTCCTCAAATAGATTAGTATGTCATCAATGAACATGATAACAAACACATCTAAATAAGTCTTGAATACTCTATTCATAAGGTCCATGAACGCTGCAGGTGCATTAGTTAAACCGATCGACATGACCAAAAACTCATAATGACCATAATGGGTCCTGAATGCTGTCTTTGGGAATACTACACTCCCTTACTTACACTGATGGTAACCTAATTTGTGGTATATATTCAAAAGAACAAGAAGCACTGTGAAGCTGATAAAAAATATCATCAATTCTCGGAAGAGGATACTTATTCTTGATGGTAACCTTGTTCAACTGGCTGTAATCTATACACAATCTAAGGGAACCAGCTTTCTTTATCGGAGCGCCCCAAGGTGAGACACATGGTCGAATAAAGCCCTTATCTAGGAGATCTATCAATTGTTCTTTAAGCTCTTTCAACTTTGCTGGTGCTACTCTATATGGCGGAATAGAGATAGGATGAGTATCTGGAAGAATGGCTATGCCGAAGTCTATTTCTCTCTCAAGAGGGACTCCGGGTAGATCATTTGGAAAGACTTTAGGGAACTCTTTAACTATTGAAACTGACTGAATATGAGGTATCTCAACACTAGAGTCATTAACTCAGACTAAGTGATAGACACAACCCTTAGAAACTAACTTTCTCGCCTTAAGGTACGAAATAAAACGACCCTTAGGCACTAGTGAACTGCTCTTCCACTCTATAAGTGGTTCACTAGTAACTGGAACTTGAGTACTCGAGTTCTATAATCTATTGATGCATAACAGGCATAAAGCCAATACATACCTAGAATGACATCAAAATCTATCATGTCTAACTCAATTAAATCAGCCATGGTGCTCTTGTTATTGATCAAAAAATGGTACAATCACGATAGAATCTCTCTACTAGAATAGACTCACTAACATGTGTAGCAACACTGAAGGGTTCAAGAAGTTACTCCGGAAGAACATGAAAATTGAAGACTTGGATCATACCAGTGACAACATCTGGCGAATCCTCTTGCTCTTGGCGACTAGTGATCGCATAGAGGCAGTTTGCTCCTCCGTCAGTACCGGAAGTAGCTCTTCTAGGTGCAGCCTTGTCTGGTGGGGCAACACATGAGGATTGGGCTCTATTGCCCTGATTCATATTACCTTGCTAGTTCTTGGGGCACTCTTTTATGAAGTAACCCTCTTATCCACACTTGAAACAACCTGTGGAACCATCACAATAATTACCTGGGTGGGTTCTACCACACTTAGCATATGTAGGAGCCCAGTTACCTCCTTGTGCCATACTACCCTAAGATTGTGCAGGTCTAGCTCTGAAGTTCTTCAAATTCTGACCATTATACTCACCTTTGTTTCTGGGTGCAGGTGCACTAGTAGATGATGGATCAGGTCCCTTTTTATTTGCTGAAAGGACGAACGTTTCACATTACTATTTTGCTACCCAGATTCATTCCCTGTTGTCTTAGTCCTCTTTTTCTTAAACTCTTCTCTATCCTTTAGCTGGTCCTCCTCAACTTGTTGCAATGGATCATCAACCTTGCTATTCCCATGTAACCTGTTAGCATGGCTGCCTTACTTTCCTTACTTGATAGACGAGTCAACCCAACAATGAATAAACTCAACCCGCTCCTCATGTCAGCAACCATATCTTTGCTTCTTTTAGATCACGAGGAAAGAAACGCCTCATGAAGGCACTCTCGACCATAGTCCAGCTCATAATTGGTTATGCGCAAGCACGATTTAGAAAGAAACTTTATAGAGATTAACTCTATTGCACGAAATTAATGTGAAAGAAGTGAGATAGTTCCTAAATGTTGCAGCCTCCTAATTATAGATATGGCGCACTTCACACTGATAACTAGGACTCTATAGATACGGCTTCATTGACTCCCTAGGAATCTTAAACGCTGTGCTCTGATACCAAGTTCATCATAACCCGAGCCTACACCCCGGACGTGGCTGGCACTTGAGAACCATTGATGGCCCCAAGCGGACCCTTGGCCTGACTTACTTATTCAACGGAAGACTCTAAGCATTATTACAATAATCAAATGCACTTTACTCAACTATTTAATAAAATAACTAAGAATGTTTAAAGGTCAAGCATTCAACTTGGCCAAAATGGCAACTCAAGTCTTAACATATGAAATAATAATGTAAAGACAAATGACTACTAACTGTCTATGAAGCCTCTAAAACAAAGAGGGATGTCGGGACATGACCCCCGATCATCCTAACAACTGAAAAGCTAAACAATTATGAAAAGGATATTTCGGAAAGCAAAGAGGCTCACCAACTGACTCTGAGTGCTCAACCTTATCAACGAGGTGCTGGATGTTGATCTTGGTTACATGTGTTTGCGCCATAAGACGATGCATGCCAATTGGCATCAGTACATTGAATGTACGAGTATGCGAGTTGGAATGCTAAACATAACATAGGCTTGGAAAGAATCTGAAAGGAACACTTACCTTAACTTTACTCAACTCCTGAATAACTTAACTCAATATAAAACAATAATAAAATGCAATATATATAAAGATTTTAAAATAATATAAATCAACTCAGTTTGTTAAAGAAATGCAATAACAACTCAACTTACTCATATAATAAAGTAATATAGTTTATGTGGGAGTTTCTCTAACCGACAACCACCACTATGAGCCTAAGTGGTGATACAACGTCTTGTCCATGCTGCCAGAACTGTCCTATACTTTGCCGTCATATAGAGTGCCTTAACTAAGTGGATCCACTGGTCTATGCTAAAAATCACTTAGGTGTCATCTAAAAAGTATGACCCGCACTACCCATGATGGCTACATAGTTTATGGAGACTTGAGTCATTATGAACTCGCGTCCCCATATCGGTGCTCAATACTACTCCCAAAATATACTTAGCTCATGTGTTTGTAAAAACAAAACTATTTCTTTGATTTGAGATAATCACTCAAAACTTACCTAAAAAGCTCTCTTGGAAATCGGTGTTTCCCTTTCTTGTTCAAATGTGAAAATATATTAAACTCATGGGAATACTTAGTTCCCGTATAATCTTTGAAGAAATGAACTCAACTCTTTACTGTTTGCTTAACTTAAAACTTAAGTCTTAAAACAAAGTTAAAACGTTTGTGAAAGACTTTTGAAATCTTTATGAACTTCTCTTGACTTGATTCTTAGCTTCTAGACTTGACTCTTAACTTTTCTTGAATTGAATTATGGATTCAAAGTTCATGATTTCATTTTTATGGATGATTTGATGATGCTTAGACGTACCTTAGAGTGTTGGAATTAACTAGAAATCATAGGTACGTTGCTAAGGAACTAGTACAGAAAGATAGGGGAAGAATGGCAAGAATGGGAAGAACTGGCATCCCTAGCGCTCTTGGAGGCGCGGGGCGCCAGCCCTTGAACTTCAGGGACTGGGTTGGGGCGTGCTGGCTGGTGCGGCACCTCAGGCCCCTGCCCAGGTGCATCCGACCTTTATCCTTCGTTTTTCAACACAATGCCCTCTAATTCAACTTAGTTCCTTCCCCAAACACTTAGAATCAACTATACCATCAATATATACAAGATTCAACTTGAAATCACACCTAAAACATGAATCAATCTCACGAAACTTCAACGACAAGAACCCTCAAGATTTCAAACGAATTTCATGAAGAACTCATAGGATTTACTTTCAAATCAATATAACTTTGCTGAATTGAATCATGATTGGCACGTGGGTGAACTAACCCAATGCTATATGTTCTCACATACCTCGTAGGGATCACCCCTTGATGAAATCCACAAGCTAAATCCTTACGAACGATGATCTTTGCTCTTTCTCCTTTCTTCTCCTCTTGCGTTCTTTCTACAAAAAAAAAACCCTAACTCTATTTTTCAAAAGTGTAAACTGAATACTATCAGTTTAGAGCTTAAAATCATTACCAAAACCGAATTAATTAATTTGGGTATGGAAAAGACCAAAATACCCTTCTAAATTCCGGATGGGACTTTCCTTATTCGAACAACCCAACTTCCAATGGGCCTATCTCACTCACACGAATTCGGAATCGCGTAAACTCGGCGGCGTTGGAAAGATTATTCCAAGATCTTTCCTAAGATATCTGGAATTACATCTAAGTCATCCTGAGATAGGAGTTATGGTCGTTTCAAGTTGACTAAAACTCAACTTAACATACTTAACAAAATTTCCAGATTTTTATATTCTTTCCAAAAATGACTATTACCAATTTTTAACTTCTTCCTAGTTCTTTCAATTAGAGAGATGTTGCAATTACCAATTCCAAAAATATATGTTATAGTAAATAGTATTGCTTATTTAAGCGAAGATTTGAATAATAAGCTTCGCAACAAATAATATTGCAGATTGTTTTGTGAATGTTCAACGTGGATCGTCATATATATTTCTTATTCACGCAAACCTATGAAGATGGTCAATGTAAAATTTTATTAGTTAAATGCAATAATGTATATGTTTATTCCAATTTCATGAGGTTAATCATGTAATTAGTCTTATCTCACTAATATTACCTTATAGACAATATTTGCGTTGTATTTTTCTTGTCATTTAACCAGATGTGCTTTGAATGTGTATTCCACGTTAAATTGTTTAGATGTCATATTAACATGTGAAGAGAACAACTACATTTTATATATGAACATATTTTCACATTGGTCGTGAGTTTTTTTTTTAAAAATAAAATAAAACTCAAACATTTTAAAATAATAAATTTTGAAGTTAGAAGATCTTGTTAACTTGATAATACATTTCTAACATATATAATACTTTAATTTAATTACAAATACCTACCCAAATATAAATATATATTTGCATTAATGAAAATATTTCTCTCATAAAATTAAGTATTAAATAAATAATTAAAATTAAAATAATACAAACTTCAACTGGAGTTATTACAAGTCATATGAAGTTTTTTTCATTTAAAATACTGAAATATTAAGAAATAGTAAATAAGTAAAACAAAAGGGTAATGTTTATATTGTAATTACTATTTTGAAGCAAACTTCGTGAGAGTTTAAATCACATAAGTAGCACTGATAAATAAAGCCATTCTTTTGTCTTGGGCATCAAAAACAAATCGTGACAATTCTCTAAATTTTGGAAAAGATATTCAGAAGCATACATCTACATCAGAAGAGAAATTGTTAACAAAAACAAATGAATTTACACTACATCATGTTAACTTCATATATTTGAACATTACATACTAATGTATATATTAAGCAAAAAAATAATTATTATATCATCAAAATTATTTTTCTCAAGTACTCTAGGTTATGAAATATACCCTCTTAGGATAGAATGACTTTCTTCATCACAATAGTGGTACCTCATATTCCGCTAAACTTCGAACTTGCTCAATGACAATAAATCACAAAAAAAAAAAATGCAAAAAGAAGGAGAGTAGAAGATTAAAATAATTGTGGTTGAAAAATTAGAGGAAGCCCCTCTATTTATAGTCAATAAAGGGTAGTATGAACAAATATTTTGTGTGTCTTATTTGAAAAGTCATGACCTTCTCGAGAAGTCACAACCCTTTGGAAAAGTCACAACTTATTGAAAAAGTCACAACTCTTTGGAAAGTTACAACTCAGCGAAAAATGACAACCCTTCGAAAAAAGTCACAACTTATCGAAAAGGTCACAACTCATTGAAAAATGACAACCTAAGTTAGGGGTATTATAGTAATTTAACATTCAAGTTAGGAGTTCGTACTTTTAAAGAAATATAGAAGATATAGATAGATATAGATATAGATATATGATAATACAAATCTTTGTAATATTAATGTATTTGAGATCCTGATGTGCATCAAGTTTTGCTTACACACTAGCCTTAAAATTTGAAATAAAATGTGCACTTTTTGAAAATTGTAATATTTTTATACTAGTTAAAATCAGTTTGACATAAATGTGTATGCTAGGTTCACAATTTTGGCCAACTGTTCGCTTCTGCAGGAGGATATCAACCATCAACCAATCCTTAACCATATATGATGTTTAAATTAAGAAAGGTAGTTAAAAATTTAAAACATAAGTGAGAGACGTTACCCTAATTAATGTGGATGCTATCTCATCTTCTAATGAAGAAAGTACTTTCATTTACGATCCTATTTGAATTGACTTACTTTTAAAAAAAAACAGGTCACTTTTTAATTGGGCGAGGCCCATTTATTCATAAAAACAAAGAGAATATTTATATATAACTGAGCCCAAAGGTGATCCGGTCCAGAAACAGAAGCATAAGCAAATGGTACAAAATATCTGATAGAAATAATAAAAACAAAAAGTATATTAGAAAACTGAGAACACGAACAGTCGGAAGCTTCCAGCTTCTTCCTTATATGCTCCTCTAAAATCACTATCTTCATACACTTCCATTGTTGTGATTCAAGCTACAATCAAGGTGAGATCTTTAATTCTATCTACAATCAAAGTGAGATATTTAATTCTTGCCCTCCAATGTGAAAATTGTTTTAATGCATATCCTCTAATGGCTTTCAGGGGATGACACGGTGATGAAATCGCTCTCGTCTTCACTCATTTGAACCAATTGAAACTCTAAGGTTAGTTCTTCATCTCGTCACTCTACCTTGTTTTTCTCTGAAACCAATCATCATGGGAGTTGTGAATCCCTCGGTTAGATCTACTACTAGTAAGTGCAGATGTTGATGTAAATGTAACTCGTCATGTAAAACAAGTTCTACTATTGCGCCAAAGCTTAACTATACCCTTCAAAATGTGCAGATTCACTATCCACATATGCTATGACCAAAATTAAGGCTCTATGTTTCAGCTCTATCTCATTGTAGTTTTATCTCCCTATAAAGTCTCAATTGATTGAACCCCATTCAGGATTAATACCATTATTTAAGCCATTGGTTGGACTTTGGACGATTCTACAACAATGAAATTAGAGAAAATTTATGTTGCATCCTTTTGTAGGTTTCTACAGATCCACCTTGTTGATGGTGATTTTTAGCTGAAACTAAAATTTTGATTTGGTACTAATGGACACCTCAAGTTCTCACCAAGTGTAAGTACACAAATCTATTTAATTTACATCAAACTTTAGCTTATCATTATAGAAAATTTTACCTTAGCAGATTGAACCTACATGTAATCAGTAATGGATCATGGACTATGATACACATACAACTATTTGCTATGTTAATTGTGTAGATGCCTCCTTATGTATGCTGTACCATATTTGGCTAGATTAAGTATCCTCTTTTATGTGCTATGAATTTTTTGAAATTGGTTAATCTAAAAATCACCTGCAAAAGATAAAACTAAATTAGTAAAAAAAATCAACAAGCGTATTTACTTTTCTAAGGGAATGTTTACTCTTGTGAAATATCTCTTCTCAGTCTCCTGATGATACTAATCTCCTATGCCACACTCCATGATACTTTCCACTCTCCCTCTAAAATATGCACCAGAACTAAAGAGTCAGTCTGAATAATGATATTTGAAATTCATGCTCAATACAGTAATTAAGACTCTCCCTTATAGCTCTAGCTTCCGCTACTATGTTGGTTGTATCAGAATTCTGAAACCTTTAGCTACTACCAGATTACCACTATGTTCTCTGATACAAAAGACTACTGAACTAGGACCATAATTCTTTTTAGATGCCCAATCAATGTTGCACTTCCGTAAATTAGAAGGATGAGGATTCCATCTAACAATTTTAAAAGAGAATTTAGGTTTGTACTATTCCAATTCTGAAAGAATAAGCGGCCAAGAGTTGCTACTACATTTACCTTTTAATCTATCGATAATGAATATTAAAATTGTATCATTAATACCCCATAGCACTCTAAATTCTAAAAAGGATCCTCCACGAATAATAGTATTCATTCGCTTACACAAAAACTATAAATTACTTTTAAGGATAGCTTGGAAAACTACCTTCACTCTATAATTGCCTTTTACTGCCCACCACAACCTTATGGACTGCTTCAAGTTAAGAATCGGGCCCACAATTCCAATAGCGCTAATTAAGTGGCTCCAAATTCTTATAATATGTTCTATCAGAAAAAGATGTTCCATAGTATCTTCTTCCAAAATTATACAATGTCTACAATTCCAAGAATTATCAGAGTTCCATCTATGCACTAGAGAAGCCATAGGGATCTTTCTGAACCAAATTCTCTGAGGAAGAACGGAGATTTCAAAAGAAATCCCTTTTATCCACAATCTCACAATGAATTAAACCTTCTCTTTTTTGTACCTCAATAGCTCCCTCATTGATTTAACAATAAACTTACCATTGTTAATTTCAGTCCACCAAGCTTCATTACCTTAATTACAGAGATATGCAAGATACAAGTTAGATTGGACATGCACAACATACTCAAGAACAAGCTCTCCCATTGTTGGATAGTTCCATTCCCCTTCCTCCTTTAGAAACTCACCATAGTCTTTGATGGGATGACAAGTCTGCACCTCAAATGCATGTAAATGCAAATGTCCCATATTATACGAGTTATGATACCATATAGTAGAAGTGTCTCCTCTAGGTTCCCACCATATGTTATGTTATAGTAACACCCCCCCCCCCTTTCACCAGCATGTGTTTCCAAATATGGAAACCTCCTTTCCGTTGAACAAGGGCATGTATTTGCTTCCTACAATACTTTATCCATATAAAGTTAGACCATAATGTACTTTGAATTCTGGAATAGCTTTTAAGTATTTTTATTGTGTTAGCTTAAATAAGGAAATATTTTTAAGCACTTATTCATAACTTGTGATTTTTTGGCTTATAAGAAAAGAGATATAATCTTATACAGATAGGCTCTTAGTCTTAACTCATGCACTACACTAATCTAGCAAGAGAAAATACCTTTAATTTCACTACATTATACAAAATTCAGACGTATAATGCATTAAATATTAAGAACTTTAAGATTGAACTGATGAAATATAAATTATGAATATAATTCGGGAAATAGTACTAGATTAATTATGTCTGAAAACACCTAAAATGAGAGTTTAAAGTTCCGTATAAGATAAAGTAGGAAATATAAGTTAAAAAATTAAATTTAGAGAAACAAGAAAAGAACAAAATGGTCTGAGCATAATCTATGAAGGCTTACATAAATAACAAATAACAAGTAGTATCAGTTTATTTTGTGCTTACATAGGGGATGTACTTTGTCAAGCCTTCATATTTTTGGATGAATGTTAGAAATTCAATTAACAGTGTATTAGCAATAATAATATTTCCCAATGTAAGAAATCGTTGATGCAATTTTAGTTAGTTACAACATAAATTTCTTAGTTACTACAATCTGATTTCCATATGATTTTTTAAAATATATATTCTTTTGTTGGATGTTTCAAGTTCTTATCTACTTGCCTTATTTATACTATTTTCTCTTCTAATGTAGTAACTTGTAATATTCTTATTATGTTTGGTTGAAATTGTATATTTGATTATTAATGTCTATAATAGTAGATTTCTTTATTTGAATATTGCTTTGAGTATGTTTCATCATCAGTCACGAGAGTCTTGTATTGGACTTTGTAATGAAAAGCGCCAACGGGATAAAGAATAGTTGCATGTAAGTAAGAACCTATGAAGCCTAATACTTCACTTGCAACTTCAACTTCATCACCAATTTGATATATTGTTATTTGTTGTTCCTTTTATGTTATTTCTCTTATTTCCTCTGAGATAAAATCAATTCTTAATTGGTGATTTTCTTCTGCCATTGAAAAAAGTGAGCAATTTTGAGGCGTTCTTTTAAATTGCAAACTAATTTTTTTTTGTATAACGTTCAAGTTAAATTTCATAATTTTTCAAAAATTTGGAAAACAACAAAAAATATTTCTACTTTTTTTTTCGTTTCATTTAACTCATAAAAAGTCAAAAACAACTCCAGTTTATATCTGTGACCGAACACAATTGCAGCAATTGTGTTCAAAATTGCTCACATTTTTCAATGGTAGAGGAAAATCACCTAGCATATAAGGGACAACAAACAACAATATATCAAATTTGTGATGAAGTTGAAGTTGCAGGTTAAGTATTAGGTTTCATAGGTTCTTACTTACATGCAACTATTCTTTACCCCGTTGGCCCTTTTCATTACAAAGTCCAATACAAGACTCTCGTGACTGATGATGAAACATATTCTACAAGACTTTCAAAGGACAATTGGAACTGGACAGTGTTTTTGTCATCATATACTTAGAGTTAAAATATTTGGCAATACAAATGAGATTCAAATTTGTACAAAAATATGTTGTGAAAAACTCTATAACACAAGATTTTGTGGACGGTTGAAATTGTGTAAAGATTTAAAAGAAAGGTCATTCTAATTTCCCTCCATCGAGACTAGAAGGAAAAAAAGAGAGAATTGTAGTGTTATTGACGACCCAGTGTATACATTCGAAACCTAAAGTTAATTGTTCCCTGAATTTAATTATTCATATTGTTCTTCTTTAACCTCTAGAAACTTTGCAAGATGAATCAATAAATGGATTCGACAGAACCAAACTCCTCATACTGGAGATATGAAGAGTTTTGCAGTAAGAAGAGCTGAAATGGTTGTTTAATATGATGTTCTTAGATAAGTATGTTCTTAATTCATTATACTAACGTTTTACTATTTGAAAATTTCATAAGGAAAAGGGAAATTTTTTTGATCAAGGCAAAATGTGGACTGAGACTCATACGAGAAAAGATGGATGCTATGTAACTGAGGCGGCTAGGGAGATTGGCGTAAATATTCTTTCTATACATGGTTACTCTAGTAGACTGAAGAAATGATTTTTTCTTGGGTATTAGTAATTCGATATGTTTGTGGATATTTTCACCGAGAGAAGCCTTGTTGGTATTCTGCAAACCAACAGTAGATTGTCTTTGCGGTTTGATAGCTTTGTCAAATGACAGAACAAGGGGTGTTAAATAGGTGGAGAAGATGAAGCACCCGCCTCTTTCTTGAAAATTTAAGAGTCAATGTGTGCATAAGGCCCTTTGTCATGCAAATGTACCACCCAAGATTACCGCTATATTTTTTTTCTTTTTTTTCTTCTTCCAAGAGAAGATTAATTGAAAAAGATTGGAATGTCCTTTAGAGAGTCTCATTTTCTTTTATTCATTAATTGAATAAAAGCTAAAGGGAACATCTAAAAATTAAAAATAGGCGTATTAAGTAGAAAACATTTGATTCTAATAATTAAGACCCAAGATTAAAAAGTAAATCAGTTCACTAACACAAAATTCGAACATCTAATATATTTTGAAGATCAAACACTATCAAATAAATAAAAGATAAAAAAAATATATTTTTAAAAAAAATAATATAATTCAAACAAACTAGCAAACTAAATCTTTAAAAAAATCTAACAAAAATAATCACAATCCGACACTAAAATAACTTCTATGATTGAAACAATTGTGATATTGACGGATTTGGATAGGGGATGAGAGGATGAGAATATGGATATAGGTTTTGGGGTAAATGGAGGTCGCAAAAAAATAATCTCCGTAAAGTTATTCGATGAAGTTTTGACATGAAACTTATATCAAAAGATAGTCATTGAAGAGCTCTACACATTTATGTAAGGGGTATAAAATGGAGATGACCGGAACTCTATAAATCTAAAAAGAAAGTAATAATTAGTATGCAATCTTTCTACAGTATTGGTTGGAAATAAAGGGGAGAGAGGAAAATTAAAGAAATAATAGGGCTAAAATCTGATTTTTGTGGTGTTTTGTATTATGAACAAGTCATTGGATAAAAAAAAAAAGAATGGTGGAGATTAAAATTTGAGTCATAGTTAATGGACTAGATTTAAAATTGATTAGTTACTTATAATTGGATTCAAATTCGCCTAATTCAATCAAAATTGTGCCCTTTGGTCCAATTCATTTTTTTTTAACATAGAAAGACAATAAAAAAGATAAAATTAAAAAACAAAAAAATACAAATACAAATACAATTAAATACGTCAGACATTAGCTGTTCACGATGGAAATTATACTTTGATGGAACAGTTAATACAAAAGGTACAAGGACTACGGTGATTATCATATCACCCACAGGGCAGCATTACCCTGGAAAAGATCGACTTTGTTTCTTCTATACAAAAGACACAACAAATGAAAAAGCATGAATCATGTGTCTAACTATGAAAATAGATTTGGAAGTACAAGAATTGATTGTGTTGGTAAATTCTGATTTGCTTATTCGGCAAGCTCAAAGCGAATGGAAAACTAAAGACCTCAAGCTTCTTCCATACAAAAAATGTATGGAAGACCTCAGAAAAATGTTTAAGTTCATCGAGTTTAGATATATCCTCAATTTTCATAATGAATTGACTGATGCCCTGACTACTTTGGCCTCAATGCTTCCATATCCTAGCAACACTTGCATCACACCTTGGAAAATTCAAGTTCGTGACCAACACTACTATTCTAACACAATTGACGAACCATATGGTGAGAAATGGTACCTAGACTAAAGCACTTTCTTGCAGATAAAAAATATCCAGAACATGCTAATAGAAGCTAGAAAAGAACTATTAGGTGCCTGGCTAGTGGTTTCTTTTTTAGTGGGAAATTTATTATAACGAACCCTAAATTTAAATTTGTTGAGATGTGTGGATGTTGAAGATGATGAGAAAATCATGAATGAAATACATGTTGAGATATTTGGATCACACATGAATGGATATGTCCTTGATATAAAAGATACAAAGGGTATTAATGGCTTACGATGGAATGGAATTGCTTTCGCTTTGTGAACAAAGATCATCCGTGTCAAGGTAATTTAATTCATTAACATCCTTCAGAGTTACGCCCTATGGCCACTCCTTGGCCCTTCGCTGCATTGGGAGTGGATGCCATCAGACAAATTGAGACAAAAGCTTCAAAAGGACATTGATTCATTTTGGTCGCAATTTATTGCTTCACCAAATGTGTGTAGGGAGTCACTTTAAGAGTAGTTACTAAGAAGGCGGTCGTGGATTTTTTCCATTCTAACATCATTTGCCACTTTGGTATCCTAAGAACTATCATCACATACAACACTGCAAATCTATATATCAATTCAAAATTGTGCATCACAATTCTACTCCATACTGATCAAAATCCATTGGAGTTGTGGAAGATGCCAACAAAAACATCAATAGATCCTCGGAAAGATGGGTCAAGGGACCAGAAAATGGCATGAAAACTTACCTTTCACAGATTTGGGATATCGTACGACAACACACACTTTGATTGGTGCAACCCCTTACTTGTTGATGTATGAAACCAAGGCGGTAACACCAGCAGAAGTTGAAATTCAATCTCTCCAAATTGTGGAAGATAAAATTGAGGATATTTAATGGGTTACAACTCCATTAGATCAGCTCACATTAATAGATAAAAAAATATTGGCGGTCATTTGTTTTGGATAGCTTTATCAACAAACTATGGCTCGTGTATACAACAAAAGGGTGTACCCAAGACATTTTGATGTAGGCTATCACGCCCCGAGCCTACACCCTAGGCGGCACTGGCACTCGAGAACCATTGCTAGCCTAAGCAAACCCTTGGCCATGCTTACTACTCAGCGGAAGACTTAAACACAAGAAAATAAGCTCAAATGATGAAGTCATGAAATAAACTTGGAATGGCTTAAAAGAACATTCAACTAGTCAAGATGGCAACTCAAGTCTCAAAACATAAGTTAATAACAAAATAGTGACAAATGATTTAATTAACTGTTTATCTATGGAGCCTCTAAAACTGGGAGGGATGTCGAGACAAGTCCCCCGATCATCCTAACAATTGAAAACTACTAAAGCAATATAAATAGGGATCCTCCGAAAAGCAATGAGGCTCACCACAAGACTCTGAATGCTCAACTGGATCAACGACGTGCTGGATGCTGATCCTGATTACCTGTATCTAGGTCATAACAATGATGCAGGCCAAATGGTGTTGTACATTGAATGTACGAGCATGCTTGGGGAATACTAAGACAAGACATAAGCTTGAAAGGAACTGAAAGAACATACCTGAGCTCAACTCAGCTCAACGTAACTCATTTTAATATAAAGCAATAATATGAATGCAATATAGAGAAAAGCTTTTAAAACATGGCTAACAACTCTGTGTATTAGAAATACAATAGTAACTTTGTATGTATGCAAAGATACAATATAAACTCTGGGATGTATATAAAAATACAATTTACTTCTGTGTATATAAGAATATAAAATACTTTTGTGGGAGTTTCTCTAATCGACAAAAATCACTTAAGAGCTATTGTGATGATACTGCATTTTGCCTCACGCTGCCAGGGCCGTCCTATACCTTGCCGAGGGTATTAAACCTGACTACTAAGTGGATCCACTAGTCTATGCTAAAAAGCACTAAGGAATCATCTAAAAAGTATGACCCTTTTCTACCCATGATGGCTACATGGTTTATGGGAGCTGGAAATTGTCTAAACTCTACCCCATATTGGTACTCAATACTACTCCAAAAATATAATACTAGCTCTTACGTTTAAAAACATAACTTTTTTATGTGGTTTGAGATAATTGCTCAAAACTTAGCTCAAAGGCTATCTTGGAAATCAAAGTTTCCTCTCTCACTTAATTGTGAAAACATTTACTCTTTACTGAAAACTAGCTCAAAGACTCTTTTGGAAATCCTAGTTTCCTTTCTTTTTTAAATGTGAAAACATTTAATCTTTAGGAATACTTAGTCCCGATATACTCTTTTGAAGAAATGAACTTCAATCTTTACTTTTTACTCAACTCAAAACTCAAGTCTTTAAACAAAGTTTAAACATTTGTAAAAGACTTTTGGAAAACTCTATAAACTTCTCTTGACTTGACTCTTAACTTTCCTTGAATTTGAATTTATGGATTCAAGGATTGTGATTTGTGATAGGAAAGATCTCATGATGTTTAGGAGTGTTTTTAGATAGTTAAACAAGAGAAATGATCAAGAAATAACTGTCTGAAAGAAAGTCTGCGATGCAGAGATGCATATAAATATTTGGTTGCAAAATAAATTTTGAGGCAGAACGGTCCGTGACCGCTTTGTGACGGGGAGAAGAATTCCCCAATCTTGAGGAACAGGTCCGCGACGCGGATTAGGTACCTAGATTCACCCGACTTTTTCCTTCTTCATTTTCTAACCCCAATTCGCCTAAACTCTGTTCTTTTTCTCAAATTTTCTTTAGATTCAGATACCCAATATATGTACACAAGAATATAACTCAAAACAACTCTAACAATCGACTTTAAAATCTCAAGAACTCCTCAATTTCATCCCAAATTATAGAACGAAAGCAGTTCAAGAACACAATTCAAGAACATCAAAGTCTCAATCTTTTAGGACGAAAATCATACTGAAATAAAAATGTTTGGCATGTGGGTGAATGAAACCAACGCTATGTGAACTCACATACGTCGTAGGATTGATCCTTGGCGAAATCCACAACCAAACTCGCAAGAACTTGACGAATCTTGAACTTTTCTTCTCCTTTCCTCCTCTTTTCTCTTCTCTCAAAGCCCTAGCATAATTATCAATTGCGTAAACTGAACTAACTCAGCTAAGACCCCAAATAATTTATTAAAAACGGATTTAATTAATTGGGTAATGAAAAAAACATATTAACCCTCAAAAACCTGGGTTTGACTTTCCTTATCTAGACAGCCCGACTTCAAATGGGCATATCTCCCTCATACAAACTCAAAAATGAGCAAACTCCATAGCGTTGGAAAGATAATTCAAAGATATTTTCTACAGTATCTTTTAGAACATCTAAATCATCTTGTGCTGAGAGTTATGGTTATTTGAAGTTGACCCAAAATTCATACTTAGTTTAACTTTGTCAAATTTCAGATTTCTCATTCTTTCCAAAGATGATTCTTTATAATTTTAGCTCTTTCAAATAGCGGGGTGTTACAATATCTCTCCCTTGGGAAAATTCATCCTCTAATGAGATTAATCTTAGCAGGCTATGGGCGTAACGTCAAATATTCTGTTAAAACACCCAACAAGAAAATCTAACACATCATGCATATCAATTAAAGAGTACTAAGAAGAGAATTATTACCTTGGTATGAAGTTTCTCCGGGCTCAAAGAGATAAGGATACATCTTCTTCATATCCTCCTTAGCTTTCTAAGTAGATTCCTCAACAAACTGATTTCTCCAAAGAACATTGACTGATGCTACTTCCTTAGTCCTTAACTTGCGAACCTGACGGTCTAGAATCTGAACATGAAGCTCCTCATAAGACAAGCTATCCTTAATACCAATATATTCAGTTTGTATGATCAATGAAGGATCTCCCATACACTTTTTCAGCATAGAAATGTGAAATACCGGATGAACCGCTGCTAACACTTGTGGTAGCTCCAACTTATAAGCTACATTGCCAATCCTCTTGGATATTCTGTAAGGACCAATATACTGGGAACTAAGCTTCCCCTTCTTACCAAATCTCATAACACCCTTAATGGGTGAAACTTTCAAGTAAACCCAATCATCTACATCAAACTCTAAGTCCCTTTTTCTAACATCTGTATAGGATTTCTAATGACTCTGCTCTGTTTTCAACCTCCCTTGAATAACTCCACTTTCTCCATAGCTTGATGAACTAAGTCTGGTCCTATCAACCCAGCTTCACCAACCTCAAATCATCCAATTGGAGATCTGCACCTTCCCCAATAAAGAGCTTTATAAGGAGCCATCTGAATGCTAGAATGGTAACTGTTTTTATAAGAAAACTCAATGAGAGGTAGCTGATGATCCCAATTACCCTTGAAATCAATCACACAGAACCTCAACATATCTTCTACAGTCTGAATAGTGCACTCTGCTTGACCATCTATCTGAGGATGAAAAGCAGTACTTAAGTTCACCTTTGAACCCAAGCCTTTCTGGAATGACTTCCAAAACTGTGCAGCAAATTGCGCACCTCTGTCTGAAATAATCAAAACTGGCACCCCATTAAGTCTAACCACCTCTTGAAGATACAACTTGGCATAGTCCTTTGCTGAATGGGTAGTCTTTACCAGCAAGAAATGGGCTAATTTAGTCATTCGATCTACAATCACCCAAATCGAGTCATGCTGTTTGAGAGACCGTGGTAAACCTGTGATGAAATCCATATTGATTATCTCCCACTTCCATTCTGGAAGTTCTATATACTGAGCCATATCACCGGGCCTTTGGTGCTCTACTTTAACTTGTTGGCAATTCGGACACTTAGCAACAAACTCTGCAGTGCCCTTCTTCATACTATTCCGGCAATATACTTCTCTAAAGTCACGATACAATATTTGTGGAATTCGGATTAACAGAATGTAACAACCCAGAAAATTTGTAGGTTGAACTTGAGCCTAAACGTAAGGTTAAAAGCTATTAAATAATTTCCCCTAAGATAGTAGACCATCTAAGTATGATATGGGGGTTTAGAAGTCAAGGCCTACGGGAGAAGTGCCAATCAAAAAGGGGAAAGCCAAGGCCAAAGGCCAAGGCTGCCCCAAACTTGGAGCTACTGCCTCAAACTCCACGGCCACCACCACGGCCAGTGGGAGGCTTCGTGGAGTTGCCTAGGCCTAGGGAGGGGAGCCTCCAACTATCCTAGACACTTTAAGTGGGGGTGTTTTGGCTACTTTAGGGGTAAAATATATATTGGTTTGAAGTCTAATTTCACAAATCTTAGTCATTTTTCACAAACAACCAATTGAATAAAAAACCTCCCATTTCTCTCTAAAATTCTCTTTCTAGACTCAAGAAGAAGAAGAAGACATTGGAGCTAGGGTTTCAAGGGTTTTACCCAAATTTCTTGGAGTTTCATAGTTGAGGTATGGTTTCTTCTCATCCTTGGGTATGTATCATCCAAGGAGTCCCTTCAAATATGTTTTCAAGATATCAAATTTCCCCCAATTTCTAAGTTTTTCATTCTATAACATGAGTCTTCTTTCCAAAACGTTTTCATTGCTTAATTATGATTGTTTATGGTTGTTTATGACGAATTATGAATATATCGATGGAGAATCGATGTTTATAATGAGAATTCCCCATAGACCCATGTGTTCCCAATGTTGATAGATCTTGAATTGATATTGTGGGTTGGATGAGATTGTGAATGTGTCAATTGAATATGTTTATGTTGATTAAGCTATTGAATCATGAGTTCCTTCTATATTATGTAGTAATTGTATATAGTTGGGTTGATTGTGATTTCAATACCCTTGAAGGGAAAGGGTATGAAGGTTATGTCTCTTTATGGGAATTGTGTAAGAGAACTCGAATTACTTAGATAGTAATGATTCTATATCTATTGTGTTGTTGTACTGTTGATGAAAAGATTCTCCTACCCTATACCCTATACACTTGATCATGTATGTATGTATGATTATGGTAAGCTTGTTGTGTGACTGAAATGATATCCTCATGATCAAAATATGATGATAACGTGAAATGTTTACTCACATGCTAGTGTTTCTAAAGTGAAATGAGCATTCTCACATAAGGAACCTATGAGCTATTATGATGATATGTTGGCATGAGTGCCTAATGAATGTTGTTATGAACTTAAGTAAAGGCTAATTATGACTCTAAAAGGGAATAATGCATAGCACCGAGAGGACATGAAAGTGAGATTGGGGCTTATACGTTTAGCAAGTCCGGCCTCCCAATGTATGATATCTCATGAGATGGAAACCTTCTACATTTAGCAAGTCCGGGTTTCTAGTAGCAATCTCCTTGTCCCATAACTATGTGCCCACATAGGTCTTAGCTAGTGGATCCACTTAGAAGCTATTATGTTAGTTCTACCTTAGGCAAGTAGAACACCTCTTTTCGGTGTAGGGGTAGAGCACCGGATTCCATGTAGCTCACATGGTCTATGTCGGTTATTGAAAGTCTTCCCTAAATAATATGAATATGAACTATGGTAATGACTTGGACTCTAACTAAGACCTCTTAAGGGGTACTACTTAGTGTGAGTGGGGGTATGGGACTTCACTTATACATTGCACAAGTAGACTCTAACAGGGTTGTGGTTAGGTTCTCTTATGGTATGATGATATGATGACTTATGAACTATGTATGAAAAAGGGTTTATATGAATGTTATGGAATATGAATCTCTTCACTCTTATGTATGTTGACTATGACTATGGTAAGATATGTATGTTGTTGGGGACCTAAATGTGATACTTAGCATTTGGTAGGGTTATGGGTCTGTACCTTTGCATTGCACAAGTGTCGCTTTGGGTTGCTTATGTGTTGGTTTTGTTTATGTTTCTTTATAAATGTGCATAATGGTTTCTAAACTTGATAAAGGCATGCTTTCAACTAAATGTCCCTTTTATGCATGTTTGAAGGATTTTGTCCATGGCATCCATACTTAGTACAATTAATTGTGCTAACCCATATTTTCTACTTTACTATGAGTGTAGGTTTCATTCGTTGATACTTACTACTTCCTTGAAGGTGAGGCTTGGGTTGACTATTCCCTAGGCTTGGTGAGTCCTCAAGTACGAGGACAAGTAGCTATTGATTCTAGTCACTAGTTTACTTCCTATGTTCTAGACTATGTTGTATTTCCTATTTTGGAGACTTATTAATGTAAATGGATTGACCCTATTTGTACTCTTATGTTTTAGATGGTGATTGAGACAAGTCTAGTTCCTATTTTCTTATATGAAAGAAGCTGACTTCTATTGTAAAAGTTTTTAATTTTTCTGTATTTTTCTATGTCTTTATGCGATGATGAAAGCTAAGGGCTTGTATAAGACCCCTTCGGGGTCAAGTACGCCGTGTTACGACTAGGGGGTGCTCTCGGGTCGTGACACAAAATATCTAGAGCTATGAGCTTCCTCCATTATTCTCTCTTGGATTTCATCCACCCTTGGTACACATAACCTACCTTGATACCTCAATACACCATCTCCCCCTTGTTCAAAAGCCATTACGTTTAGCTTATGAACATTTGCCTTCAATTAAAGCAAAATAGGGTCTTGGTCTTGCTTCTCTTTCACTTCTAACACTAATGATGATTCAGCCCAATTCATCACCACTACTCCTCCTTCTATGGAATCCATTAATCGAACTCCTAATCATGCAAGTCTGTGCATATCTTTTGCTAACTCTTTCTTATCTTCCTCAAAATGGGCTGTACTACCCATAGATAATCTACTCAAGGCATCAAAAACAACATTAGCCTTACCTGGGTGATAAACAATACTCATGTCGTAATCTTTGAGTAACTCTAACTACCTTCTCTATCGGAGCTTAAGCTCTTTCTGACTACACACGTATTGAAGACTCTTGTGATCAGTGAATACATCTACATGAACAACATACAAATAATGACACCATACTTTCAAAGCAAATACTACGGCAGCCAACCCTAAGTCATGGATTGGGTAGTTCTTCTCGTGAACTTTCAACTGTCTGGAGGCATAAGCTATAACTTTTCCATTCTGCATTAACAAACAATACAAACCAATTCTAGACGCATCACAATATATAACAAAGCCTTGCGAACCTTCTAGTAAGGTCAATACTGGGGCAGCAGTCAACCTATTTTTCAATTCCTGAATGCTTTTCTCACAAGCTTCAGACCATTGAAACTTCACTCTTTTCTGAGTCAACTTGGTCTAAGGGGACAAAATAGATGAGAACCCCTCTACGAACCTTTTATAATATCCAGCCAACCCCAAGAAACTCCTAATATAAGTTGGAGATGTGGGTCTAGGCCAATTCCGCACTACCTCTATTTTTTGTGTGTCAACTCTAATTCCATCACCGGAAACAATATGGCCTAAGAATGCCACTGATTGAAGCCAAAAATCACACTAAGAGAACTTGGCATACAACTCTTTATCCTTTAGAGTTTGGAGAACTACTTTGAGATGACTAGCATGATCTTCCCTTTTCCTCGAATAGATTAGTATGTCATCAATAAATATGATAACAAACATATCTAAATAAGGCTTGAATACTCTATTCATAAGGTCCCTGAAAGCTACATGTGCATTAGTTCAACCGAACGACATGACCAGAAACTCATAATGACCATAACGGGTCCTAAATGTTGTCTTTGGAATATCTCATTCCATTACTCTTAACTTATGGTAGCTAGATCTGAGGTCTATCTTAGAGAAATAAGTGGCACCCTGAGGTTGATCAAAGAGATCATAAATTCTTAGAAGAGGATACTTATTCTTGATAGTTACTTTGTTCAACTGACGTAATCTATACACTTTCTAAGAGTACCATCCTTCTTCCTCATAAACAAGTCCAGAGCGCCCGAAGGTGAGACACTTAGTCGAATGAAACCTTTATCTAGGAGATCTTTCAACTGCTCTTTTAACTCTTTTAACTCTGCTGGTGCCATCCTATATGGCGGAATAGATATAGGACGAGTATTGGGAAAAATATCTATACATAAGTCTATCTCTCTCACAGGAGGGATTCCAAGAAGATCATCTACAAAGATTTCTGGATACTCTTTTACTACTGGAACTGGCTGAATATGAGGTATCTCCACACTAGAGTCATTAACTCAGACTAAGTGATAGATACACCCCTTGGAAACTAACTTTCTTTCTTTAAGTTACGAAATTAAACAACCCTTGGGCACTGTTGAACTACTCTTCCACTCTATGACTGGCTCATTAGGAAACTGTAACTTGACAACTCGAGTTCTACAATCAACTGAGGCATAACAAATATGAAGCGAGTCCATAACTAGAATGACATCAAAATCTACTAAGTCTAACTCAACTAAATCAGCCATGGTGCTCTTGTGATTGACTGAAATGGTACAATCACGATAGACTCTATCGGCTATAATAGACTCACCAATAGGTGTAGAAACACTAAAGGGCTCACTAAGTTTCTGAGGAAGAACATCAAAATTCATCGCAACATCAGGAGTTATAAATGATAAACTCGCTCTTGGATCTAGGAAAGCATAAATATCAAAGTTAAAGACTTTGATCATACCAGCGACAAAATTTGGCGAATCATCTTGCTTTTGGCGACTGGTGATAGCATAAAGAAGGTTTTCTCCTCCGTCTGCGCCTGAACCAACTCATCTAGATGCAACTCTGTCTGTTAGAGCAACTGAAGAAGACAAGGCTCTATTGCCCCTATTACCGTTAGCCTGCCTGTTCTTTGGACATTCTCTCATAAAATGACCGTTCTAGCCACACTTGAAGCAACTAGTGGAGCCATCACGACACATCCCTGAGTGGTTCCTACCACACTTACCACATGCAGGAGGCTTACTACCCCCTTGTGCCATACTACCTTTAGAATAGGCTGGTTTAGCTCTGAAATTCTAATTATTGTCTTTGCCCTAATGTCTTTGCCCTCTTATTCTTAAACTTTTCTCTATCCTTCATCTTGTCCTCCTCAACTTTTTGCACATGGATCATTAGCCTTGCTATGTCCATATCCCGTATCAGCATAGCTTCCTTGCCTTCCTTGCTTGATAGGCAAGATAACCCAGCAATGAATAAACTCATCCTGCTCTTCATGTAAGCAACCATCTCCGGAGCATACCGGGAAAGTTGTGTGAATTTCAGACTATACTCATGGATGCTCAAAGAATCCTACTTAAGAGTGAGGAACTGTCGTACCTTTGCTTCTCTTAGTTCTCGGGTAAGAAATGCCCCAAGAAGGCTTCCTCAAAACAAGCCCAACTCATAGGTGGTGCACCCACAACTTGATTCTTCTTCCATTGATCAAACCAGATCCTAGCGACAACCTTCATTTGGTATGTAGCTAGTTCTACCCTCTTAGCATTAGCAACATGCATGATCTTAAAAACCTTCTAAAGCTCCTCAACAAAGTTTTCTGGATCCTCAGTAACACTTGAACTAGTGAAGCTCGACAAATTCATCCTTAAGAACTCACGGATCCTTGAAGTTTCAGCCACTTCATATCGATTCGCTCTTTGTCGCTCAGCTTGGTTGGTCACAACTTGGCTCAACATTCGGCTGGCCTCACGGAACTCAACATTGGTGACCTCTTCTTAGGGTTGCACTTCTGGTGCATTAGGTACTCCTTGCTCCTGTGATTCAACATTTCTTCTTACCAGACGACATCTGACAGCTCTTCGTGGAAGCATGATCTGAAAGACACTAATGAGTCCATGATTAGGACTCATTTAGGGATTTATTTTAAAAGATTTAGTGTCCTCAAATGCATATTTTGTACCAATAATTGATGTAAATCCTTGTTTTTCAGGTATTCAGATTGAGGAACAAAGCATGGACACTAATGAGCAAAAAGGAACAAGGCAGCTGAAAGAACGAAGAAAAGAAGGCCTGAGGATCGCCTATACCATTAAGCGAGTCACTGAATGGCCTTGGTCTCATCTAATGTTCCATTGTGCCAAGACCTGAAGGAGAAAATCAAGACGGTGAAAGAAAAGAGCAGTCGGTGAGTCGCCGAACGATTTCACGATGCAGTGCCATATCGCCCAAAGTTACAGAGCTTGAAGTGCTGAAAGCCAGAGCGAAAATGAGATAGGAATGACCAAAGGGCGGATCGCCGAGTGCATCGGCGATCCCAACTTATTGCGACGAATGGCTCAAATGAGGCCATACCAATACTCGAGTGATAACTATTGTTATATGCAAACTCAATCAAAGGAAAGTGATCATCCCAATTGCCCTTGAAATTAATCACACAAGCTCTCAATATATCTTCTAAGGTATGAATAGTATGCTCCGCTTGCCCATCGGTTGGAGGATGAAAGGTTGTACTAAGCTTGACCCGAGTACCAAGACCCTTTTAGAAAGATCTCCAGAATTGAGAAGTGAATTCGGTACCACTATGGGAAATAATGGACAAGGGCACTAAATGCAACTTTACCATTTCTCTCAAGTACAACTTAGCATAATCCGCCGCCGAAAAAGAAACCTTGATGAGAATGAAATGAGCCAATTTCGTCATTCGATTTACTATAACCCAAATTGAGTCATGTTGTTTCCGAGTGCGAGGCAAACCAACAATGAAGTCCATATTCAACTCTTTCCACTTCCAAGTAAGAATGCTAATGTCTTGGGACAAATCTCCAAGTTTCTGATGCTCAACTTTCACTTGTTGACAATTAGGACACTTAGCCACAAATCCCGCAATATCCTTCATCAACCCATTCAACCAATAGATCTCCCACGAATCACGGTACATATTGGTGGCTCTCGGGTGAATGTAATACCGAGAACTATGGGCTTCTAACAAGATTTGTTCCCTCAAATCTTCAACATTAGGAACACACAAACGACCTTGATATCTAAGTACACCACATCCCTCTTGGGAGAAAGCCTGTACGGACTTTTTAAGAACCGTTTTCTTCAATTCAACCAAAATTGGACCAAGACCTTGCTTGGCTTTCACATCCGCCACAATAGACGATTCTGAGCCGTTGTAAACCATAACACCACCCTTGGTAGAGTCCACTAACTGAACACCCAACCAAGCCAATCTATGAACATCTCAAACATACTCCTTCTTATCTTCTTCAATATGAGAAACACTACCCATAGTTAACCAACTAAGAGCATCCGCCACCACATTCTCTTTCCCAGGGTGATAGAGAACACTCATATCATAATATTTCAATAACTCAAGCCACATTCTTTGGCAAAAATTTAGATCATTTTGATTAAACACATATTGTAAACTCTTATGGTCGGGGAAAACATCGACATGAACACCATACAAATAGTGCCTCAAAATCTTTAAGGCAAAAAACAACCGCCGCTAGTTCAAGGTCATTGGTAGGATAATTCTTCTTATGAACCTTAAGTTTCCTTGAGGCATAGGAAATGACTTTCCCATTTTGCATAAGCACATATCCTAACCCAATTCTCGAGGAATCTTAATAAACAACAAAAGCATCATTTCCTTCCGGTAAAGTCAACGCCGGAGCGGAAGTAAGTCTATCCTTCAATTCCTGAAAGTTCTTCTCACATGTTTCGGACCTTATGAACTTAGCCTTCTTTTGATTCAATGTTTTGAATGGAGAGGCAATCGAAGAAACACCCTCAACAAACTTTTGTAGTAGCCAGCTAAACCTAAAAAACATCCAATATCCGAAGGGGATACAAGTCTAGTCCTACTCTTGACTGCATCCGTCTTCTTAGGATCAACCTCAATACCCTTACTTGAAACAATATGGTCAAGGAAATCTACAGACCTTAGCCTAAACTCACACTTGCTAAACTTTGCAAAGAGTTGTTGGTCCTTGAGAATTTGCAACACAATCCTCAAATGATCAATATGCTCATCATCACTTCTCCAATAGATCAATATATCATCATTGAACACACTCACAAATATGTCAAGGTATTGTCTAAACACCATATTCATCAAATCCATAAATGTCACCGGAGCATTAGTCAAACCAAACGACATTACCAAAAACTCATAATAACCATACCGAGTTCGAAAAACTGTCGGCAGAATGTCATCTTCCTTCACCGTCAATTGGTAATAACTCGACCAAAGGTCATTGTTAGAGAAATAACTCACTCCTTGAAGTTGATCAAACAAATCATCTATCCTTGGAAGATGATACTTATTCTTAATGGTCACCTTGTTCAACTGATGATCGTCAAAACACATACGAAGAGAACCGTCTTTTTTAACCAACAAAACTGGAGCACCCCTTGGAGAGATACTTGGTCGGATGAAACCCTTATCCAAAAAATCTTCCAATTGTTCTTTCAAATCCATTAGTTTCGCCGAAGACATTTGGTGAAGAGGGATAGAAATAAGGTGCGTATATAGGAGGAGGTCAATACCGAAGTCTATTTCCCTTTCG
This sequence comes from Solanum acaule, assembly GCA_036250505.1. Lineage (NCBI taxonomy): Eukaryota > Viridiplantae > Streptophyta > Magnoliopsida > Solanales > Solanaceae > Solanum > Solanum acaule. The sequence continues at coordinate 13,420 of JAJOOR010003889.1, read as the reverse complement.
GGGGGAATACCTAGTAAATCATCTAGGAATACTTTCGGAAACTCATTAGCAATGGGGACCGACTCAAGAGTAGGGGTTTCATAATCCATATCCCTCACCCTAAGTAGATGGTTTATGAAACCATTACCAATCATCTTTCTAGCTTTAAGACAAGAGACAAACTGACTTTTAGAGAATTTCCCCCTTTTCACTCAAGAATGGGCTCGTTTGGAAAAGTGAAACGTGACTACACGAGTTCTACAATCAATAGAAGCATAATATGAATGCAGTACATCCATACAAAGGATAACATCAAAATCTAAATTATCAAGCTCTAGCAACTCAACAAGAGTAACTCTTTGGGACAGGAAATGGGATATTTTCTGTAAACCCTCTTAGCCACAAGAGAATCACCAACATGAGTAGAGACAGAAAAAGGGTCTAACAACACATCCGGAAGAACATCAAACCTCATAGCCTTATATGGCATCACAAAACACAAGGTAGCACCTGGATCAAGTAAAGCATAAACATCAAGTTGGAAGACCTTCAACATACCAGTAACCATATCGGGAGAACCCTCTTATTCACCACGAGTCTGAAGTGCATAGAATCGGTTTTTCTTGGGAGCTTTAGAACCTGAACCACTAGGAGGAGCTTGCTTTCCCTCTCTTCCTTTAGCCGTTAGCATTGAGAAATCCCTCATCTTATGACAACTTTTACCACAACCGATGCAACCATCTGTGCCGGCTAGGTCCTTACCCTCGTGCTTATTTCCACACCTTGCACAAACAGACTTAGGCAATGAATACCGACTACCATTCCCTCCTTGAGGCTTAGGGTTAGACACCCTTTATTTATTGAACCTAAGAGGATCATTGGAGGAACCTTGACCAGAAAACCTTTGCCAAAATCTAGGACGACCATGTCCATCAGACCTTGCATGAGAGAAATTACCATCACCAGTTTTAGCCCTTTTTGTCTCCCTAGACCTTCCCTTAAAGTTCTCCTTTTCGATCTATTGAGCCTGAACCGTGATATGAGAGATGTATATGTCATTAATGAGCATTGTGGTATGGCATTCTTTAACCACTATTTTGGACACACCTGAAACAAACTTACTCATCCTTGCCCTAGGATTGACAACCATTGTCAGGATATATTTAGAAAATTGTGTGAAATTCAAACCATATTCCCTCACACTCATACTTCCTCGACGAAGGTTGATGAACTCAAGCACCTTTGCCTCCCTCATCTCAAGCGAAAAGAACCTATCAAGAAAAGCAACCTTAAACTTCTCCCAATCAAGAGGACCCGCATCTTCCAGTTTCCCTTCTTTCCAATGGTTGTACGATATTTGAGCAACACCCTTAAGTTGATAAACGGCCAACTCCACCTTTTCCACCGGCGTCACTCCCATGATCATCAACACCCTGTAAACATCATCAATCAGCTCTTGAGGATCTTCCTCAACCTTAGAACCATGATACTCTAGAGGATTCATCCTAGTGAAGTCCCTCACTCTAGATGTCGCGTTACCCCCATTTGAGTTCACGGGCACCGCAACATCCCTATTGGCTTGGGCCTTCATGGCTTAATCCAATACTTCAAAAGCAAACTTAAACTCTGCATTAGTCATTTGCTCGGCAAAAGGGTTGAGTAGAACTTAATGAGATGAGGGAAGAGCTTCTTTTTCCGCACTCCATCACATTCCTTCTAGCATAAGCCCTTCGAGTAGCCATATCATGTAGAGTATCAGACAAGGATTAGGAGAGAGACCTTACAAATTTAAACTCTATCATACGCCTTTAGAGTAATGAAAGAAGTAGAGTTTCCTAAATATCTTGTAGCTTCTCATTCATAATGTGGTGTGCTTCACACTCATGAAAAAGACTATACTTGACGTGGCTTATGAGATATCCTAGGACCATTCTAAACCTTGTGCTCTGATTAACAGGTTTGTGATGACCCACGGTACCCCCTTGGTGTAAATGGTGTATAGGACCATGAGAGGCTCCATACAAGCCATTTAGCATTAATAACATAAGAAATAGAATGAAAAGATATAAAGAACAACATTGCAAGTCCAAACATTTTATAATAGTAAAGCGGAAGTCTAAACACTTGTCTCATTAACCATCTAGTACATAAGAATGAAATTTGGGCATAGCCCATACATCATGTCCAAAACTAAAAGTAAGAAAGAAACTGAAAACAATGATGATACATCCTCGAAGCATGAGGACTCACCAAAGTTTGGAATCTCTCAAATAAACCTCTAGCCACAAAACTGAGAACCCTAACCATCGAACCCTACATTTGGGGAATTGTAGGCAAGAGTATGCGTTAGTACAAAATATGTACTATGTATGATACCCATGAGTATAAAAATTTAAGTCATGCTAAAATAGGGCATTTCATGACATGCAATGACCAAGCTAAAACATGATTTAAAGCGGGTTATAAGACATAAGTTATAAAACATGGTCAATGCAAGCTAACATTATTAAAACCTTTGTACACACGTGAGTTACTTCTTGAAGTAACCTTAGTTCATTATTATTGTGGGAAGTAGCCTTAACCAACATAGAAACCATATGAGCTATAACATGATCCCCCGGTGTTTCCCACATCAAAAAGGGTTGTCCTACTTGCCAAGGTAAGGACCATGAACTTCTAGCTATTGTGGATCCACTAGCTAATGTCTATCTAGACACTCATCCTATGGGGGAACATAGGTAAGAGGTAAGGAGATTGCTTCTAGAAACAACCTCTACTAACGAGAAAGCTTCCATCTCAATAACTTCTCGGTACTAAGCATAAATCCCACGGAGTAGTCATTCTCTTACTTGTTCTTATAATCCATGGAATGACACATCATCTTTCCAATCCAAGCTAGGTCATAAATAATAAGTCATCCATTGAATGACATCATTCAATAACAAATCCAAGCTAGGTTTCATTAGGATAGATCCTTATCTTTGATTCATTTAGGTGAGAAGACTTTCCAACCTTAGCACCCTTACTATGTGAGAAACCCTTTCACAATCATGCTTTCATGTGTATATGAGAAATCCTTTCAACAACCCAACAACAACATCATCATTGATACATCACTCTCAAAGCATCCTTAAATATTAACATAGATTTCATAAGAACATGCAAAAGTCCATAATTCACCTTTCAAGGTTCAAAACCCATTTTCAATCATCAACATCGAGAAAACATGGGTTAGACATGGGTCTATGGAAATTCATCATAAGTTCATGTAATTCTATCAATTCATGCTTGATTTCATAAAACTCTTCTTCATAATCTAAGACCCACATTTATAGCTCCTAATTTGAAAAACGTTGGAAATACATGGATTAATGGGGAATCATTATAAAATCATAATATTAACTCAATTAATGTATAAAAGATTATAGATCAATCAACTAAATCAATAATTAAAGGAACCCATATCATAGAAGAAAACGCTAACTCAATTGGGGAATTCTAACTTTGAAAATTGGAGAATTTGGGAACTTCATTAATGGAAGGAATCCATGGATGAAAACTATCATAGTTTACTATCAAAGCCCAAATGAAATTGAAAAATGAAGGCTTAATCTTGAATCCTAGCTTAAATCTTTTTCTTCAACCTTCTAGAGGGAGAAATATCTTTGGAAGAGGAAGGCTTAACTTCTTTTGGTGAATTTGAAGAGAATGAGGTGAATGAATTAAATTAGGGTTAAAATAACTTATATATGGGTCTTAGGCATAGGAAAAACGACATAGTATTAGGATAAAATAATTAGAAAAATGTCCAACTGCCCCTAGAATGGTTGCAGACCTTCGACCCACGAGCGTTGACCAATGGACCTTGGTTTGACAGTCGGTCCGTCCTACACGTCCATTTTCTTCATCAGAGACTTGGCATTTGAGGCCATGATCCATGGACCTCAATCCACAGACCATAGACCCAACGACGGTTCGTTGTTCTAGGCCGTGGTTCATGGTCCTCAGAGCCTTTCTCGAATATGAGGTGTTACATCTGGCTAGTTGAATATTCTTATTATTCTAAGTTATTTATTTTAAATAGTTGAGTTAAATCTTTGCAATTGAGTTCATATATTGTTGAGTAAGTCTTCCGCTGAGTATTGAGCCAGACCAAGGGTTCGCTTGGGACAACAATGGTTATAGAGTGCCGACCACGTCTAGGGTGTAGGCTTGGGGCATGACACTAGTGATCTCGAACCTCAAAAAGTAGTCTTTTACCTAACTTTATAAATCGCAGAATATGAACACCTGCATTCTAATGACTATCACAGAGGGAAGTCATAAAATTATTTATAACACTCAATGGAAAAGAGATGTCAGGTATAGTCACTATGAGATAATGTCACTTCTTAACATGTTGTCCTACAAGGAGTTTAACATTCAGATCCATAGGATGTCAACGGCTCTAGACCAATCATTCCTCTCTCTCAAGAATGTCTAAAGCATACTTGCATTGCAAAATAAGAATACATGTTCCAGACTAAGGAAACTCAAAACATAGAAAATACTTTAGTCTATAGTGGTCTTTAGTTTGAAAATGCTGAAAGAGACCTTGCTTCAAATTAGTGATACAATCTTGATTATTGCCAATGGTAACGATAACATCAAGGTAAATAACCATCTTGATCATAGATTTGGTGAAAATGCCGATAAAATACAAAGTGATCAACTTCACTACAAGTTATGCCAAATCCCAAAATTATTGTTTTGAACCTCCCAATCCATGCTCGAGAAGATTGTTTCAAACAAGAGATTAACCTGCGCAATCGACCTATAAGGTTACTAGACACCTCCGAACAAAAAAATCAGGTGCTTGCTCAATTGATCTCTTCCTCAAGATCACCATGCAAATATCATTCTTAATGTCCAAATGATGAACATACTAATAACGAGCGACATTCATAGATAGAAAAAGAACATATGTTATCATAGTCTCGAGAGAGAAAGTGTCACTATAATTTAATCCCAAATACCGAGTATACCCTTTGGAAACAAGGTGCATCTTCTCAACCTTACTATCTAGACCAATTTTGACTACATAAATCCAACGACAACCAATAGTAGATTTACCTACAGGAAGTAGGACTAGCTCTCCGTACCACTAGTATGTAAAGCAGAGATTGAATCAATCATAGTCTACCTCCATCCAGAATGAGAAAGTATTTCACCCATAGTCTTAGGGATGAAAATAAAGGACAAATGATACAAAGGCATAAAGGGGTGATGATAAATGTTGATAACTCAAGTAAGTATAATACGGGTTAGTATTTCAAATGGATTGTATACCTTTTTGAAATGCAATCGGTCCGCTAGGAGGAGGCAAGTCCGCAGTAGAAGCATGGTTTGTCGTATGCCATAATTCATCTGAGACTAGTGCTAGATGCGGATGATGATGATAAGTCAGGAGTGATTGGACTACAAGTGGAGATGTAGAGGTAATTGTAGGTTCCTCAAAAGTCGGTACAGGTAAGACCTTAGAGACATAGGATGTCAGAAGATGTATATTAAGGATGAGATTCAAAGAATGTGACATCAACCTACATAAGGTATCAAAGAAGATAAGGTAAATATAAACAATACCCCTTTTGAACTCAAGATTAACCAAAAAAGAAACATCTGAGAGTACGACGGTCTAATTTAGTTTTCCTTAGGGCTAGGCTAGGCTATGAACAAAGTATCTCCTCCAAAGGACATGAGGGACAATAGAGTAGAGATGTGACTGATAAAACAATACATAATGTGAAATCTGTTTATGAATAGAAGATAAGGGCATTCTATTTATAGCCCCAAAGCATAGTAGAACATGGGAATAAATGAGAAGAGTGTGAGCAGTCTCAATAAAATGCCTATTCTTCCTTTCGGCTACACCGTTCTGCTGAGGGGTATATATGCAAGATATTTGGTGAATAATTCCTTGGTGTCATAAACTCCTAAAATTAGGAGGATAAGTCTTCTAAGGCAATATCATTGCGAAAATTATGAATAGAAACACCAAATTGATTTTGTATTTCAACAAAAGTTTGAATACATATAATAACTCGGAACGATCTATTAAGATAGCCCAAGTAGATCTTGAATCATCATCAGTGAAACTAACGAAACAACAAAACCTTAAGGATGAGTTGGCTCAACTAGGACCCCAAATATCAAAATGAACTAATGAGAAAATAGACATTGAACGACCCTCAATACTACGTGAAAATAGGAATGGATGTGTTTCCCAAGTTGACACGACTCACATTCTAATATGGATAAACTAAACAAACAAGGCACCATTTTTTGTACAGTTTGGACACACTCCAAGGTCCCAAATGCCTAGGAATTAGGTCTGGATAATCTATATACAACATGTTATGAATGAATTTAAAGAGGTAAGTTAGTAAAGGCCTTTTGATTTAAGCTTTTGTCCTTTACTATGGTCTTGCATGAGAACATTTTTTATCTAAAAATGTTATGCCATAATGTAGAGCACGCGTCAAATGACTAACAAATACAAGATTAAAAGGACAACATAGACATAAAGACCAAAGTCTAGAGTGACGGAAGATAGGGGTTTAGCTTGTCCGATCCTTTTGGGTTTTGTTTGAATCCCAATTATCTTTAATGTTTTGGGGGCATATAGTTGTGTTTACTCTTGAAGAGTTGCATATCATGAATTTTTAGAGCCATATGTATTATTAATAAAATCATATGCCACAAAGATACTATAGACATGTACTATATTATTTATATATGATAATAACTATATGATATTTTTAAAGATGATTTAGGATACAAGAAGAATCATAGGTCAAAGCTAAATTGGAAATCATAAATTAAAGTGTCAAAAAACTTACACAAGATCCAACTTTAAAGACATACAAGTTTTATGATCTTTTTAAACAAAATATTTTAGCTAATATTTATGTTTATCCATGAAACAGTCATTGGTCATTACTTTTGATTCAACTATTAATGTTGCAATTGGTATTTATAATATTTTCCCATTATTACCATTCTCATTTACTTTATTGGCCTTTATCATCTTATAACTAAATCCTTGTACCATTAATTCTTAGTGGCAGTAATATTTTAGCTTTTGAAATTTTGTTGTGATCATATTGAGTTCTTCACAACTATATATACTTATATTATATTCTTTCTCTTTGGGGAGAAAGAGAGATATAAACATATTACTTATTCATATGTTCTAGTGATTTTCTTTTCGATTTGATTTTTTTTAGATGGGATCCTATTGTATATTAGAAGAGCTTGTTGAATTCTTAGGGATACATCTATACTATATGAAATATGTATAATGACAGTATTTTAGACATGCCTCAAGCTTTATAGAATTCCGTGATGAAGTATTTCTCTAAGATTTCCAATAAAATTTTGGGAGTAAATTTTTAAAATTTATCTTCACATACGTGCTTGACTATGAAATTTGATCAGATTTATGAAAATCTGATCGTCAAATAATTTCAAGTTCCCAGAAACTAAGCCAAAACAGTGTGAGATTTTAAAATTTCCACCCACAAAACCTCCATTCAAAAAACTTAAATTCCAAGTTTCAACTTCGAAATTCACACCCAAACAAGCTCTAAGTACATGAATAAAATGCAACCCGCCAAATCAACCCCAACATACAACCCAAAAAAATAAAAACAAAAATCTGATGCCACATGTTTTCAGCGCGCAAGTATAAAACCTTGTTATTTCACTCTTTTCAGTGGCCACCCCCATTTTCCATCATCCAACATGCCACCACAAGCAAACGTTTATTACCTAAGCTTTGTTTCAGGCCTTCTTACCATCCGTTTCAGCAATGAGGACAACAAATATTAGGGACATCTTTACTTGATTCAGTCCCTCTTTGGACTTCTTCGCTATCAGCTCTGGTGATGGCTATATCAAGGTAATATTTTTCCCTCAAGAGAATTTTCACTCGTATTATTTAATTTTTCACCATTTTCCATACGTGAATAATTGTAGATAATTATACTTTTTGTATAGTTTGCGGCTATTCAACTTTTACCTTTAGGAAAATAGAATTGAAATTTGTCATATTTACCTCCAAAAGTTAGTGAAATTGACTCTTTCTGCGGGAAAAGTGCCAAACAAAAATCATATGTTGTAGCATTATGTTGAGTGTGAGAGAGGGCAGCGAGGGGAGACGTTATCAGAAATTTAGTACAATTGAATTTCTAAGTCTTGTTAGATGACAACAATTGAAGATAAATGAGTGCATAAATAATAAATAGTTGCATGTAGAATCTAGATTATGAGGTTATGTTGTTGCTTATGAACAAAATAGCCCGAGTGAACTTGAGAACAAAAAGTTTTATAGTTTAAACTTATGAAAAATTGTAAGTACTGAGTGTTAATCAAGAATTGTGGAACCCACATTATGAATGACTAGGGGACTATTTATAGAGAAACCCTAGGGTTCAATGATAAGAATCGGTTAACTTGAATAAACAAGAAAAAAATGTGGAAGTGAAAATACAAAAATTAAAGATAGGAATTAAAAGATATGTAAAATTTGAGAATAATATCCTCAAATTTCAAAATGAAGCGCTAAGAACTTGTCACAACCCGAGTCTACACCCCGAAAGCGACACGGCGTACTCAACCCTGAAGGGGTCTTATACATGCCTCATAGCATTCATAACATAAGATACTTAGAAAAAGTGCGGAATTAAAAATTTTCTTTTATAAATACAAAAATCGAAATCATTAAAAACAAGGGGAAGTCTATCATCTCACATGGCCATCTAAACAACATACTTGAAACAAAATAGCGTCACGGCCCTTTACAGTCGAATTCTTAACAATAGTCTATTACATGAAAAGAAAGGAACATCTAAACACTTGTCCTCGATCTATGAGGACATACCACTTAGTCTTGGGGAACTCAAATCCAAGTTTCACTACAGAAAACCACTCAATTGCCGGAACCTACACTAATAGTAAACATAGAAGAAAAATGGGTTAGCACAATTAAGTACTAAGTATGATAGACATGAAAAAAACATGCTTAAAACAGCCGCCATATTAAGAAGCAGCTAGAAGTACTCGCTTCACACCCTTTAATTATTATTCACGAATGAATTAGGAAAGCCAATAGAAAGATTTGATTCTGACTTCGTAGAGCTGGTGCTGTTGTTGCCTGAGCATAGGGCCGTCCCCCACTCTCGTCTCGGGGCGCTAAGGGGCTTTTGTTTTGGGAACAGACGGTAGTGTTTTGCGACATTTTATTGGAAAGTCATGGTATATGCCAATTTTATAAAACCTTCATGAACATAAGAATAAGAGGAATAATACAAGACATAACCAAGATACAAGTCATTTGACCACATTAAAAACATAATCAACATATAAGTCACTTAACCCACATTAGAACTCAATCACCATATTAACCATTACCTTCACATTAAGTCTTCACCTCAAGTAATCCTCAAGTTATACTTTGTGCAATGTATGTATAGCGTCCCATACAACTATCCGCACCAAGTTCACCAAAAGTGAACTTACCATTCAACCTTTGCATCTTCATACAATACTCATACATAAGAGATATCAACCTTTCATAAGTCATATCAACACATAAGGACCATCCCCTAAGACAACCCTAAGTCATACTTGTGCAATGTGCAAATAGAATCCCATACTACTACTCACACTAAGTACTCCTTTGAGGTCACCCTAGGCAAGGCACATTCATATACAATAAGTCATAACAATGAAGTAACTCATAATACAATCCAAGTATAGCATGCATCATCTCATTTAAGTATAAGTCACATTCTTCATTAACTTCATTACATTAAGAGCACCTTCATTCATTAGACATTAGATCAACATTCTTCATTAGCATCATCATAAGAGCACATTCATTAAACTTAACATTATAAAGGAACACACCACAACCTCTCTCCAAGCCTACTTGTGCAATGCATAGATGGTGTCTCATACCACCACCCACACTAAGTAGTGCATCCTTAAGAAGCCATAGTTCATTAACATTCTTTGTGGGGGTAAGCCTAAACCGAAATAGACCATGTGAGAAATTCATGGAATCCCGGTGTCACCCTCACCGGATAAGGGATTCCTACTTGCCTAAGGTAGGACCATTGTTTTATAGCTTAAGTGGATCCACTAGATAGACCTATGTGGGCACATAGTTATGGGATAAGGTGATTTCTACTAGATACCCCACCTCAACTCACGGATGAGCATCCATATTAAGAGATTGTTACTAGATACCCCACCTCAACTCACGGATGAGCACCCATCTCAAGCCATATCCACTCGGTGCTTAGCATTATTCCCCACCGAATACATTACATTCATTACATTAGTTCATTATGGGATAAGAGATTGTTACTAGATACCCCGCCTCGACTCATGGATGAGTATCCATCTCAAACCCAACATTCATTCATTGGAAAGCTCATAAATTCAAAGATGAGAATAACCTTTCACCTAAGAATCCCCTTATTGTGAGAAAGTCCTTTCACAACAAGTCAGTATCATTCATTAGAGTACAATTGAGAATAACCTTTCAATAAGTACTTCATCGTTAACATATCCATAGAACAACATTCATTATTGATTCATGAGTGTGTGTGTTTGTGAGAATAGCCTTTCACATACATCATCATCATTCATAAGGTTAATTGAGAATATACTTTCAATCACCACATACTACATTCTAAACATGATCATCATTCATTCATTTAAATCTCACACACATACTTCATATCATAATCATACATTACCCACAACATGTAGGGGTATATTGAAGATATCCCTCAATTCAATACCACAACACACATAGTAATCAAACACCTTCACCTTTCAAGTGGATCAATATCTCAAGCACAATTCAACTTCAACAAGTAATTTGATTATAACTTGCCCTTTCAAGGCCATGAACCAATATCAAACCATAAACCCAAACTACTACAATAGAATAGGAAATTGACATGATTCAATATAAACATCAATAATTCAACATAATTTCATAATCAACCGATTCCCAATCTCAATTCACAACTTAAGAATTTGGGGGAAACATGGGTTCTAGTAAGAAACTATCTTCATTCAACTTTAAATCCACAATTCATTCATATTTCAAAGCAATAATGCCTTCAGAAATTGTTTTGAATTGAACCCATGCATAGATTGAAAAGTAGAGTTTTGGGGTAAACTTTGAAGATTTGCAATAAACTTTGAAATTGGCTCCTTTGATGGAAGAAATCCACAAAAATCAATTAAAAAACTTGAAGTCTTGACCTTGGAAGCTTGAAGTCTTCACCTTCAATGGAGGTTTCTACAGAGAGAACTTTTGGAGGGGAAGGGAGGTTTGTATCTTGGGTTTTGAAATAATGAAGTCTAAAATATGTTTTAATACTTTAAAAACCCTTAAAATACCATAAATAACTAATTAAAACTGCCCCCAACCAAACAAGACTTAACATGAATTTACCAAATGACCCCCCACGTTGGCCGACTTGGACAGAAAACCAATACCAACCACGAAGCCCCCATCATCGGACCGTGTATGGGATCATGGGCCATCCTGTGCCCTCGTGGTTTGTGGTTGGGTCTTGGTTTTGGGGGCCATGACCCACGAAGTCCATCCACGGGGTGTGGATAGACCTACGGGGCGTGGTCCCCTTCCGTAGTTCACCAAATTTTGGGCAGCCTATTGGTTTCAAGGGGTCTTGGGGGTTAGGCTTAGGGTCCTCCTCAAGGACCCTTAAGGTGGTCCTTGGGGAGTCGTACCATGATGTTTAACCCCTAAACCCCTCAACCATGGCTCGGGACAACATTAAACACCCTCAAACCTCACTTCAAACTCAAACACCCACATGTTAGGCTCTAGTTTCACTTCTTCGTTTTATGGGTCGTTACATTATCCCCCACTTAGAAACATCCGTCCTCTAATGACACTTAAAACACATTAAGGGGTTAATAACTCAAGACTAGCAGCCCATCATGCATGAAACATTATAAACAATGCATAAAATTAGGAGGAAACCTCAACTCCACATCAAAGAGCTCAAAGCAAAATAAGAAGGTAGGAACTACATCCACAAACTCATTATGCAACATAACTTCAACATTTCTCATTACATTGGAGGAATTTCCTTCTCCAATTCACATCATGCTCATCATAACATCATTAAGCACATTATTCAATTTCTTCATAAAAACACATTAGGCATGTTTAACAATTCAACCTCATGAAACATATAGACAACTCATACTAAATGCATATCAACAAGAGGAACATAGTTCATATAAACTCATTTTCTCATTCAAACATAAACTCATTAATATCATGCACAACATAAGGAGACCATGTAAATACATATTCACACATGACTCCAAAACATGAAACAAGGAACTCTTGGTCTCAAGCTTGAATAGGAGTAGAAGGAAAGAGATAAGGATATCAACACTCTCAACAACCTTACTATTCAACATACTATCCCCCACTTAGGAGTAAACCCAACTAAGGCTATCATGAAAACAACATAGGAACCTTAATACAACATGCACAACCATAAGGAACTATCACTTACTGGTGCCTTCATCCGGATTAGCTCTTTTGTCCTTGTTAGCTTGAAGAACATAGAAACAATTTCTCTTTGGAGCATAAGGATCCGGGTGATACGCTCAAATTACACCTCCCTAAAGAAGCATAAGCGATCGTTATCAAGTAAAGAACCAAACTAGTAGGTTGGGGTCGATCCCACGAGGAAAATGATTTAGGCTTCACTTTAACTAACAATTATATTCGTTTAGTAAAATTACTTCCAGACATAAGTAATTGAAAGGGGGGGGGGGGGGATTTGTGAAACAAATTCTAAGAATTCAGTAACTAATCAGTAGACAAAAATCAATTTTGGTTGTTATCAAGATGAGAGAATTAACTAGGGTAAACGTGTTCCCCACAAGCTAATAACACAATAATCCTAGTAATAGCAATCCTTTCCAAGTGTACTACATGCAAAGTGATAAGGTAGGTATCTCTAAATCGTTGGTCCGGCATCTAGAGAATTTCAAACCACACCTTGGTCTGGCTACGTGTGTATAATTTACTAACCCTTACCTTTACCTCATATTAGACATCACATCGATGTTTGGCTTAGTTATTACTTCACACCAATCGACATTAGACTATTAGATAGTATCACATTAAATCTATGTTGATAATTATTTTGTTGTTGATTACCTCCTTAGTCCAGCAAATAATAACAAGGCGAGTTCTAACGCGTGCACTCGTTAAAAGGACTTCTAAACGAAAGAATTATCAATGCATGCAAAACACTATTCAAGAATTGCTTATTTACTATTCATACTTTGTTAATCGCTCATGGTTCCCACAACCCTAGTTGTGGAGTTT